>JAVLUX010000007.1:44815000-45050000 GCA_032164185.1 Moxostoma hubbsi
AAATGCATGTTTACACTCCCGAATACAACATACAGATCCAATCAATTGTGAGACACAAGGAACCCATGCTTTGTACCATTGACTTTTCACATTGGTTTGATTTAAGTTTGTTTTGGTTGAGTTTAAGTTGTTGGTTATGGAATGTGGAAATGGGCTCCTGTGCTGGTCCATACGTCAGTTTATACACAACCAAAAGCATTTATAATACATAACTGATGTTGAACCTGCACGCTGGGGCCTTTCAGGATGGAGGTGGCATATAGGGGTGGATTATCAAAACTTTTCACTCACCACAGACGGGGCACTGGACGGAGCACTTGCATTTACTTTCCTCATTTTCGTTCTTGTTTCTTATTTCTGTTGTTTTATTTTATTTTTGACTATTTTATTGTTTATAGCTGTTGTAATTTGTATGTTATTGGCCAAATCATGTCTGTTTATGTTTTTATATGTTGCTGATCCTCAAGAACACAATTCACATGCCTGCTCACAGACATACGCCGTTAATCTGCTCAAATTGGAGCATTTAGCGATGAGAGGTTGTCTATTACATGTACATTACATTATAGCGGAGTGCCTAATACCCCTGTAGAAAAATACGCATTGCATGACTTATTAATAATTTAGACACTTTAACGTTTTCTCTTGTAGCTGTGATAAGTTTGTTGTTTTAACTTGTAAAGTTGTGCGACTTAAATTGTTATTTATTTATTTTTTCAAATTAGGCAAATGAGGGTTAATGTTGACAGAGCATGTCGTTTAGCATGTAGGTAACATGTAACCTCCAAAAAAAAAAAAAATGTATGAGATTTTTTTTTATATTTTTTATTTTTTACAGAAAACACCAAACAATTTGTACTTTAATTTATTACATTTAAATAATGTACACAGGAAGACCAAAGTAATGTATTCATTTTAATAACATACATTTATTGCATTTTGCTGTATCAAAATCGCATGTCTTAGCTTTGGCTTTTTGAATGTTTGCTAGTAATACTGTCAACTTTTATTTTTTTGATTATACGATCAACTTTTATTGATCAATTACACCTTGGAGTCCATCACTGAAATCTTCTCAAACTGCCCTAAATTTGATATGAATTCTAATCAGCAGAATTGGAGCTTCAGAATATACATTTGTCATTCATCTCTTTATTTCTGACCTTCTACTGTTATGAACAAAGAACACTCAAAACTAATAATGGTATTTTATCTTATTTTTTGCTTGTACTTGGCCAACAGTTATAATTTGGGTCCCACTTTATATTATGTGTTTTAACTGCTGTGTACTAACATTAAAATACATCAAATACAATGTATTTATTGTGTAACTACATGTTGTTCTGCAAAACTTTGGGTCAGGGACGGGTTAGGGTTAAGGTAGGGGAAGGGTTTAGGTTCATAGGTAAGGGGTTTGGGTCAGGGACGGGTTAGGGTTAAGGTTAAGGTAGGGGAAGGGTTTAGGTTCATGGGTAAGGGGTTTGGGTCAGGGACGGGTTAGGGTTAAGGTAGGGGAAGGGTTTAGGTTCATGGGTAAGGGGTTTGGGACAGGGACGGGTTAGGGTTAAAGTAAGGGAAGTGGTTAGGTTAATGGGTAAGTGGTTTGGGTCAGGGACGGGTTAGGGTTAAGGTAGGGGAAGGGTTTAGGTTCATAGGTAAGGGGTTTGGGTTAGGGTTAAGGTTAAGGTAGGGGAAGGGTTTAGGTTCATGGGTAAGTGGTTTGGGTCAGGGACGGGTTAGGGTTAAGGTAAGGGAAGTGGTTAGGTTAATGGGTAAGTGGTTTGGGTCAGGGACGGGTTAGGGTTAAGGTAAGGGAAGTGGTTAGGTTAATGGGTAAGTGGTTTGGGTCAGGGACGGGTTAGGGTTAAGGTAAGGGAAGTGGTTAGGTTAATGGGTAAGTGGTTTGGGTCAGGGATGGGTTAGGGTTAAGGTAAGGGAAGTGGTTAGGTTAATGGGTAAGGGGTTTGGGTCAGGGATGGGTTAGGATTAAGGTAGGGGAAGGGGTTAGGTTCATAGGTAAGGGGTTTGGGTCAGGGACGGGTTAGGGTTAAGGTTAAGGTAGGGGAAGGGTTTAGGTTCATGGGTAAGGGGTTTGGGACAGGGATGGGTTAGGATTAAGGTAGGGGAAGGGGTTAGGTTCATGGGTAAGGGGTTTGGGACAGGGATGGGTTAGGATTAAGGTAGGGGAAGGGGTTAGGTTAATGGGTAAGTGGTTTGGGTCAGGGACGGGTTAGGGTTAAGGTAAGGGAAGTGGTTAGGTTAATGGGTAAGTGGTTTGGGTCAGGGACGGGTTAGGGTTAAGGTAAGGGAAGTGGTTAGGTTAATGGGTAAGTGGTTTGGGTCAGGGATGGGTTAGGGTTAAGGTAAGGGAAGTGGTTAGGTTAATGGGTAAGTGGTTTGGGTCAGGGATGGGTTAGGGTTAAGGTAAGGGAAGTGGTTAGGTTAATGGGTAAGGGGTTTGGGTCAGGGATGGGTTAGGATTAAGGTAGGGGAAGGGGTTAGGTTCATAGGTAAGGGGTTTGGGTCAGGGACGGGTTAGGGTTAAGGTTAAGGTAGGGGAAGGGTTTAGGTTCATGGGTAAGGGGTTTGGGACAGGGATGGGTTAGGATTAAGGTAGGGGAAGGGGTTAGGTTCATGGGTAAGGGGTTTGGGACAGGGATGGGTTAGGGTTAAGGTTAAGGTAGGGAAAGGGTTTAGGTTCATGGGTAAGGGGTTTGGGACAGGGATGGGTTAGGATTAAGGTAGGGGAAGGGGTTAGGTTCATGGGTAAGGGGTTTGGGTCAGGGAGGGGTTAGGGTTAAGGTAGGGGAAGGGTTTAGGTTCATGGGTAAGGGGTTTGGGTCAGGGACGGGATAGGGACTTAGCTCAGCAAGTTAAGACGCTGACTACCACACCTGGAATTGCAAGTTTGAATTCAGGACGTGTTGAGTGACTCCAGTCAGGCTTCCTAAGCAACCAAATTGGCCCGGTTGCTAGGGTGGGAGGAGTCGCATGGGGTAACCTCATCGTGGTCGCTATAATGTGGTTCTCGTTCTCGGTGGGGCGTGTGGTGAGTTGTGTGTGGATACCGCAGAGAATAGTGTGAAGCCTCCACACGCGCTAGGTCTCAGCGGTGTCACACTCAGCAAACCACGTGATAAGATGCACGGATTGACGGTCTCAGACGCGGAGGCAACTGAGATTCATTCGCCGCCACCCGGATTGAGGCGAGTCACTATGCCACCACGAGGACTTAGAGCGAATTGAGGAGAAAAAAGACACCTAATATAAAGTGGGACCATTATTTGTTACAGCAAAGTTTTCACTTGATATTTAACAGAATTCCCTTAAAACATTTGCTTATTTGCCTTTGCAAAATGCCAGAAATCTAAATTCTTTGATCTGGTTAATTATTGATGCTATCGTGATTGGCAAATTGGCCTTTTCTATCAAAATGAATGCTTTTAACATAGTTTTATAATAACATTAAATGTGCAGGGTAACTTGAAAATATTTAAAATGGATTTTGTAATTTTGTGCAAACTGAGTGAAGTCTGAGTTCTCTCTCTCTCTCTCTCTCTCTCTCTCTCTCTCTCTCTCTCTCTGTCAGCATACTCCTCGCCAGGCTCCACAGCTCCCAACAGGTTTGTCAGCATCGGATCACGGGACAGCAACTTTCTGAACATACCCCAGCAGACGCAGGTGACTGTTATTCGGACATATTCAAAACTAAATCAGTTTAATGGGCTCAAGTTGTGGTCATGCTTCTAAAAGCCCAAAACTTGCCTTTTTCTTAGATCTTAAACTGTGTTCCTAAAATTATTACTAATCATTTTATTAATCAGTATTTTTGTCTTGTTTTCTAGTAAAAATGTCTAAATGTCCTTAAAACAAGATTATGTATTTTAAGACTTGTTTTCAGAGAAAATATATTGAATTACGTTTATTTTTCTTACCGCACTAGCAACTAGTTTTTCTAATATAACAATTCTTAAAACAAGAAACCTACTCAAATTAAACATACAATACACTAAAGTCGATATATTCTCTGAAAACATCCACATCCAACTCTAAATTGAAGCAGCGTTAAATTGTTAGCCTGTCTTTCTCTGTTTCCCATGATGCTCTCTGCTATGTGGTGACTGGCCCATCTGGAGTGCGCCTGAGCTTACTCGAGCTGATTAGCGCGGTGTAGTTGATTTGAGCGTTGCAAATGTGCGGTCACCACACAGCGCCTCCTCCATCACCCAGTACACTTTACTCATTAATGTGTAAACCACACCCGCCCCAGGCCAGCTCCCTGCTCCTACAACACATGCTCACCATCTGAAGTTCAGTCTCGCTCTCGCTCTCCTCAGTCTGCTGGCCGTTCTCTCTTAAGATTTATTTTTCTCCCTTTCTGTTTTTCTTTCTTAAGTCTTTACTTGACTTGCCCTCTGCTGGTCACTCTTGAAATATGGATTGTTGTTTTTCTTCTCACCCACGTTGACTTCTTGGCAGAGACTTCGCTTTGTCTAATTTTGCACATTTCTTTCCATTGTGTTCCCTGTGCATTTTAGAGAATGAGTGATTGTCAAATTACTTCAGTGCACAAAATAGTTTAGCAAGCAATATGTTGAAGCTTGTGTGGATTTTTTAGTTAATCACATCATGTATACTACCACACTGCAAAAAAAATTGATTTATTATTCTGTATTTTGTCTTTTTTTCCAGTAAAATCCTTAAACATCCTTGAAACAATATGAATTTATTTGACTAGTAAAATAATGTAAATTTTTGTCCTTTGAATGATTTTACTTGACCCATTGGCCATACAGCTTTTTCTTGCTTTAAGCATAAATCATCACTAAACTTTGTTACATTTATCTGTAAACAAAACTTGATATCTTATGTCAGTTTGCTTGTCAAGTAAATGCATATTGTTTAAATGATTTTTAGATATTTTTACTGGAAAACAAGACAAAAAAAAATTAGTAAGGAAAGGATTTTTTGTTTTTTTTTGTTTTGTTTGTTTCACTTGATCGTTATGCTTAAATACTTACAATTAGTTTTGTTGACACATTTAAATCTTTTCTCAGCTAATGCTTTTAATTATACAGGGGACAAAAATATTAATTTTAAAAATGTTATTTTATCAATCGTTTTTCATGATTTTGGTCACATTTTAGATATAAAATAATTACAAAGTCCATGTGTTTGTTTGATGGATGGATGGATGGATGGATGGATGGATGGGTGTGTGGGTGGATGGATGGGTGGATGGGATGGGTGGATGGATGGGTGGATGAATGGATGGATGGATGGATGATGGAAGGATGGATGGGTGGGTGGGTGGGTGGGTGGATGGGTGGATGAGTGGATGAGTGGATGGATGGATGGGTGGATGAGTGGATGATGGATGGATGGGTTGTTGGATGGATGGAGGATGGATGCAACTATGGATGGATGATGGATGGATGGATGGATGGATGGATGGATGGATGGATGGGTGGATGGATGGATGGATGGATGGATGGATGGATGGATGGGTGGATGGATGGGTGGATGGATGGATGGATGATGGATGGATGGATGGATGGATGGATGGATGGGTGGATAAAAGCTTTTAGTTACATGCATAATGTGTACTATTAAAAAGTATTTATAATTATATTTTGAAGTGTTAAAAAGGTAGGGGAACAGAAATACATTTTTCAATGACAAATGGATTGTGTGGATCTCGTCTTACACAGAATAATTCAAAGCAAACTTTTACCCTCAACATGCAGTGAACGGATCTGAGCCTAACTTCTCCACTATACTAATCAATCACTGGTCAGTGAACTCTGAAAATGAAGCTAGTTTAGTGGCTAATTGTAGACATTTTTAGTCACATAGCGCACAATTTGGTGGCATATGCGAGTGATTTACTAGTGTAGCAGAGTGTTGCACGTGGAGTAAAAGAACGATCTTGGGTTTTTAAGATATGGGGTTAGTTTGAATGAAGATCGCAATTAAACCCCCCACCCCCCCCCCCCCCAAAAAAAAATTTCCCAGTCCTAATCTAGACAAAGGGTGGCGGATTTGAAGAAACTGAAATATAATCTAGTTTTGATTTTCTTTACATTTTACGCATACTACATAGTGCCCATACTTCAATTAAGCCTTTACTCTTATTCTGAAATGTAGACATTCATACTAATAACAAATGAGTTGGTATGTCCATACACAGAGGAACAATAGCTGAGATAAATGTGAGACCGAAACAAGAATGAAAGTTTAAGAACAGCCCGTAAACTTAAAAGTCACGTCCCAACTGTCTGGTTGCCCACAGCAACGAGACATAATGTGACAGGCAGTTGAACTTGAACTTGGGGGGGGGGGGGTTGTTGTTGTAGTCACTGCCAAGGATTACGAGGGAAAGATGGGATTGCGAGAGGGAGGAGTGCTAGATTTACTTGGCCCAAGTTACTCGGCTGTCGGGCTTCGGCCCGGGGCAAACGCAAGGGTTGGAGGGGGAGAATGGATTGGACATGCATGTGGGTGTTTGTGTGACCTGCAAGAGTCAAGCTAAACAAAAGTTACCCCCAGGCCCCCTCTCCCAGATCCTCTAAGCTAAAGTGTTTTCAGGATTTGACTTCTAGAGAGTTTTGTAAAACCAATCCAGCTAGCGTTTAAATTCTGCGCAGACGACGCATTATTCATCTTTTGTTATAGTCTAGACACCATTCATAGTGACGGTGCACTGCATCATATTTATACAGTACACTCACTGAGAACCTCTACAACTACATATTCACGTGATTATCTAATCAGCCAATCACTTGGCCGCAGTGCTTAAAATCATGCAGATACGGGTCAGGAGCTTCAGTTAATTTTCACATCAACCATCAGAATGGGAAAAATATTGATGTAATATCTGTAACTGCTGATCTCCTGGGATTTTCACGCACAACAGTCTCTAGAGTTTACTCAGAATAGTGCCAAAAACAAAAAACATGAGAGTGCCCAGACTGGTTCGAGCTAACAGAAAGTCTACGGTAACTCAGGTAACCACTCTGTACAATTGTAGGGAGCAAAACAGCATCTCAGAATGCACAACACATCGAACCTTGAGCCGGAAGGGCTTCAACAGCAGAAGACCACGTCGGGAACTTTATAAGGACCTCAGTGAGTGTACATTAAATATAAAAGCATTTGAGCTTTGCTTGTCTAACTATCAACAAGTCTAACTATTTATTGACTTGACTATGAACGCCGCTGTTTTATGGCTAAATATTCTCATAAACAGAATAGATAATATTCTTACCTGGGCTGGAGAGACATTTTTTGTAAAATTGATTGAGAAATGACAGTAATTTGGTTGAAAACTGAATCAGAAAATGAGGCACGCGATTATCACGGTCTCTTGAAAAGACAAAAGCGTCATTTGATAGCGATTACACCCCTGATAGCTTCAAGCCCAAAGTTTCAGTTTTGTCGCGAACGCTTAGCGTCTGCGTACAGTCGAACATATATCTTCTTCCGGCGCTTCTTCGAGACAACAACAGCTCTAATGTGAGTGTTTCCACCTTGTGAACCCTCTTATTAGTGCAAATAGTTCCAGGCTCATTCTGCATTCAAAGACACACGGTTAGAAAAATCGAGCTCCAGGCTTTCAGTGCTTGAGCACTCTACTGATGACTAAATTTGTGTCAAGCATCCTGTACGTGAACGCTCAGCGTCCATATGTGACAGAGGTATACTTTGGGCTTTATTGTAAAGCCTCCTGGTATTAGTTTTTGTGCATTCTGGCTCGGACCACTCCTGATTGACTGCGTTACCTTTAAAGTTTACTCTTTTGCTCCACAAACTAATACGAACATGTTCAGTGATGTGCACCGACGAGGACTGTCTGCGTGTCAAGAAAATCTAGGCCACATGCGAACTGTGCTGATGTAGGTATAGGTATTATGTAGTGGCTAAAAAATATTAAACAAATCAAAACCTTCATATTTACATTTATTAGTAGCCATCCTTACTCTGGGCAGCCTGGTCTCATGAACATTAAGCGACAATGGCAACATTTTTGCAAAACGAAATATCGTGCTTCATTACACGTTTAGCTGCAGTTTCCCAGTGAAATATCCAGCAGGGGGCGATAAAAGCGAGTGAAATGGTGTCGTAATCAGACACGGTTAAGGTGAATATTAGTGGGTTTTAATGAGCAAAAACACACCTCCCTAATCTAATACTTTAACCTAAACCTAACCAATATTGTCCTAAAAGATAAACGAGAGGTAAACAAAACAGACATTACCAACTCCTAATCCTTAGCAATAGTTTGGAGGGAAAAAACGAATTTTCTGAAGCAACCACTTCATTGTTCACTGATGCTTCTTCGACACTTTCGTCCCACATCAGCTTGCGTGTTCAGAGTCCATCAATCTATCAGTCGAGCTACCCCGGAAGCAAATCACATTGGAATCTGTAAATGTAGGTGGGTCTGTAATACAGACATTAAAATGTATATTTGTCATAATCAGGCATTCTCTTTATCAACTTTATGAGGTGCCACCTGGGAGTTTTTACATGTTTTTTTTAAATACATACTTTAACATCAAACATTTAAACATAAGCCTTTAGATCAAAAGTTTTTGGAGATCATGAGAAATAAGTTTGTCCACACTCTTGACAGGTAATGCAGGTACAGGAGTCCCACAACACAAGTCTGACCTCTAGTGGTTTCATGACAAACAACAGCATTTATCCATGCCACTGAGCTTAAGCGTATTTCAATCTAACACTAATAATGCATTTGTTGTTTTTTTGTTTATTTTACAGTCATGGTTCCTTTGACGAGGTCCTATCTGCAACATGTCGACACCATTTGGAAAAAAAAAACAAAAAACATCCTATTTGAAAATCCCCCCGATGTTCTTCTGACATCAAACGAACCCTAAGAAACCTTAGCAGAATATTACCGGGAAACGTTCAGTCCTGTATTTCCCAATCGTCAGACACCCTTCAACTCCACCCCAAAAGCCTCTGTTAAAAACTTCAGGATCACAGGGATGTTTCTCTCAAGAATCGCCGGAATGCAATTGGCAACATGGAGGAAGAACTTGATGAACAGAGACAGAAAATGTAACTAGGAACGAGGATGTAGTGTACAATGGCTGGGATCATCAACAGTATCAGCGTTGAGGATTCACAAACAACAAAAACGCAGGATTTTTAGGAAGTAACCCATTTTTGTCTTCGTTTCTAACACGCTTCAACATGCTGATTTTAAGCATGGAGAAAACACTAAAAATGTTATTTCGTTTTCTAAAAGACCTCCAAGCCCCACACAGTTAGCATTTTTTTATCCGCATTGTTCCCTTTTAGCATTTGCAGCCAATTTAAGATAAATTACTAAGCTAAAAATATATACAGGAAGTAAAACATAGGTATTGCACTACAAAAATGTCAAAGAACACTAGATTGATGTGCACTATTAAAAATGGGATAGACGGCGAACATAATTTGCACATTTATTTCAGAGAAAAACGACACTGACAACACAGTAACGCTAGCCTGAACGTCTCAGAGGGTCTTCTCGTTTTCAGACGCCCACCATCAAAGGCACGAATAGAAATGGATTGATCAAACAAATCAAAGTCCCGTTCAGGCCCATTCACCCACAGTGCCAACTGCACATCTCAAGAGTTTAGTTAGTACTCCTATAGGACGGGTAATGCCAACAACACACATTTACATCCTGTCTGCATGTCCAAGCTACAATTTTGAAATCGTATTTGATGATTTAATCTTTTTTTTTTTTTTCTTCTTTTTTTTTTTATAAATAACGTTTGAAAACTTTGGATTTGTACATTTTAGGAAGAAAAACAAAATCAAAATCCATTTTTTCCCCACCATTTTTTTTCCAGTTCCCATTTTCAACTTTCTCTTTTAAGTAAAGCCATGTGTCCAAGCTACAATTGCGGTTTGGTTAAAAAAAATTGTATTTTTAGTATTCATTTTGTGTTGGGTACATTACTCAAAACTGGTAATACACTACAAATTACTTCTATGAAATGATAATCAGACTACTTTACTGATTACTTCCTCAAAAAAAGCAATTATTTTACTTTTAAAGGTGCACTCAGTAATTGTTTGAAGGATGAATAAGTGGCTTACACTGACACCTAGTGGCCTGGATGCTGCATTTCTCAGGTTTTTAGTGTAGAGTAGCGAGGACCCAATTGCAGGAGGCTGAAGTTTATTTAAAAACAGTAAAAACAAAACCAACAAAAGGTTCCCAGAAGGGCAAAAAACTCAGTCCCAGAACAGGAGGGCAGTCGACTGGCTGGGCTGGAGAGGAAAGCCTCAAGCCTCAAGGCTTCATGGATCCCAACCAAACAAAACTGGAACCAGCAGGAAACCAGAATGAGGCCTTGTGAACAGGAATCAACAGACACGCAGAACAAGACACCTAAACAGGGATACAACCACAACAAACTGGCACAGGACAGAGAACACAGGGAGATTAAATAGGGAAGCAAACAAGGAGGGTAATGAGGAAAGACAGGTGTAACAGATAAACTAATAACAAGGCAAATGAGGGGGCGGAGTTTCACTAAAGACAGCACAGACACTGGTGTCAGGATCCAGCCACAAAACTATAAACACAACCAACCGAAGTGGCAGGATCCTGACAGTAGAAACACAAGACAGGAACAAACACAGAATCAGGTGACAGGATCCCGACCCAACGAAAACTCAACTAGAGAGTTGGGATCCTGACAGCATCATTCAGTTACCGATGCCATTGTAGAAATTCACTATAGTAAGCCAGGATTAATAAAATTGTCCAGCAACAGGGCGGTCTCTGAGATTAAGCGAGTCATGTGATGCTTACATGGCTGCCCCCATGAAGCGCCCCTGCCCCATGTAGAGGTTACTGATATGACCCACATCATCTCACATGAGTGGTCATGATTTTATTCATGCGTTTCAAATTGCTATTCATTTCTTTGGAAATAAAGCTAATTAAATGAGGAAATAAATTACTGAGTGAACCTTTAAGTTACTTTCTTAAGTTACTTTTGTAGTTTTTTCCAAGCAACTCAAAATAAGAAGTTGCGTTTCTCGCTTATGACTCGTTATGGGCCGCACACCTATGATTCATGTTTTAAATGTATTTTATATAAATACGTTGATTTAAAAATGTGTTAATCAAGTAATATTACTTAAAAGTAACTTGAAAGACAGGAACTGTAATCTGATTACAAGTAAATGTAATGAGTTACACTACACACACATGTTTTGACTAAAAAGTTCATTCGATTACAGTAACTGATTGATTTGTAATCAGATTACTCCCTACACTGGCCATACGTTTGAGCTGCAGCTTTTTTTGAAAACAAATAAACAAACAAACAAACATGTTTTCCCGGGAAAAACGTGCTATCAAAATCAATACCTTACAACCCCAGAGAGTCATTTGATGATCTTCAAACGTTCTCTTTTTATCACTGGCCCTTTTTTTTTCAATTAATTTCTTAATTGTAGCGAGGCAAAATGCAAGTCATTAGCGCTAATAAAGATGTCCCTAGAGACACGCCCACCTCTGTGTTTTGTATACTTATCCGTTTACGCTCCCAGAAGTCCATGTTCCAAGAACAAAGGATGAAGTTACGGAGCAAAAGAATGTGTGACGTATCATAGCCATGCTCCGAGGGAGGTGGGCTGCTTTTATTAGCCGCTACTATTTACTATTCGGTTTAATAGTAACTTTCCATACATCTAAAGATGGCAACGTTTCGGCATGGCTGTTATACACACACACACACACACATATACACACACATTATCCTCCAGAGATTGACTACAAAGGGAAGCCTCAACGGTAATTAATGTAGGGCAATCTTCAAACCATCGTAAGATAGTTATTAAGACTATTACGCCACAGGTCATATCACAACATTTTATTTTCAATGCAAATGCAGTTAATAACCTCACAAAATAACTGGACTGCCTGACCATGTATTTCACTGCAGGGAAGCATTGGAAAGCCGGCGACGCCGCCATCAGATTGGTGTAAAACTAATGCAAGAATCGTGATGGCAATGGACTTTTCTTTTCTAATCAAAGGAAGTGCCTCTGTATTCCCATTATGCAATTTATTAAGCATGAATTCAGGTTATTTTCTTGCATATAAGCTATAGAGGAGGGTGAAAGTTTTATGAGAGAGGGGAAAAAAAGTGTCAGCTCACTAGTTACAAACATCTTTATATATACAGGATATATCCATATATATATATTTATATATTCATTTTTTTCTTTCTTCTTGTTTGCCTAATAAGCTCAGTGGCAGTCTAGTTATTTTTTGAAGGATGACATGATCATGAGTTATCATAAATCAGATATTCGTTCAGAAGTCCCGAAACCCAGTTCTGCACTTGATAATTAGAGCGAAATTAGTCTTTAGCGGAAATATGATTTCTGTTGAAAACATTATAGATAGTGTAGGAAACAAAAGCACAGCTTTTGGATTGTTATCTGGTGTTTGAACAGGAAATATTTGTTATTGCGAAATAAAGTGTGTTGATTGAGCCATGTGCAATGCCTTGGGTAGAAACTGTGTTTGTCCGATTGTTAGGGTGTACAGGAGTGCGTAGAAGTGTAAAATCCTTCTATTATAGTAAAGTCCACCCTGCCCGGGACTCTAAATTAAAGGGCGGAGAGAGCGTGCGAGAGAAAATGGTCTTTGTAAGTTTTGGGAATTTTTTTTTTTTTTTTTTTTTTAAATCTTTACTTTTCTGCTTTTTTAATGTTTATTTGTAATGATTTGTTCTCAAAACTTAGGAGGGCTGAAGAAGCATTTTTGGAGGGGGGTTTTGCGACACGTCAGAATATATCACTAGTTAAAACTGGTGCTTTTTATGGATTAAAGTACATTTAATAATCTATTATACAACAAGCGTAAGTGTTGTACTACAAATTTTAGGGGGAAAAAAACAACGTTCATTGCTCTTTTATTCCCTTTTTGTATTTACTATGGGGGGGGGGAGCGGGTTCATTTTGGTCAAGGTTGTGACAAAAGGCATTTTTCCTCTTAACTTTTCGCCAATGAAATCTTCAGTGTTGACAAACAACGTCCTAAAAACGTTTTACGATTCGTAACCACCTACACTATTTTTTTGGCAACGTATATAGAGTAATGATACATCAGACTATACATTCCAGTTTTGTAGGACTTCCACGCTTTGGGTCGCCCATTTTCACTGAATTACGAACCATTGCAGTTCTTAACGAACGTCCCGCTCGCAGCCGAAACTACGTAGAACATTTCGAAGTCATCCGAAGTGAATGACAAGATCTTCCCTGTTTATGGGAGAGGCTTTAAACAAGCGAAACTATATCAAGCGCAACAGTGACCGGGCACTTTTTCAGCTGTCTGGATTCCGGAAGTTTTTCCGCCATTCGTTTCTTCCAGACTTTATACAAGATCCTTCATAGACGAGTCGGAAGCCATGAACCAAACCAACCAGCTCCGAGGAGAATCAAAACATCACAAACTTTGTTTTGAGGCAAAAACGTTTTTGTAAATCGTACATAAAGACAAAGGCACAAGCCTGTGTACTTACCGTCTTTCATTAGGGCACAGATTTCAATCCCATTGGGAATTATGTCATTGAGTAAAAAACGATGGGAATATACCAAACGATTGATTTGAGTTTGTTGTTAATAAGTAACCACATATTTTGTGTTTAGTGCCAAATATTCTGATATATATACACAAATATACAAGTAATTTAAAGGTGAAGAGACACTTACAGACGTTGATTACATCATTCGCAGTGCATTATGGGAGCACGCAGTCACTCCGAGGAACGTTTCGTACGTTTTCGTTTCTTGGGATTCTCTGATTGGCGGATCTTTCTCTGATGTATCATGGGTAATGTAGTTGTTCACCATGATTTCTGCTATCACACCGGATTTTTAAATAATAACGTTGAAATAACACATACGGATGGTTTCAACGGAAGCGCATACCATTGATGGACAACCTCGTAGCTCACGCTAGGTCTGTCTTTAACGGTTTATATGTTACCGTTGAAAATCAATTCGTCCGTGGGAGAAAAGAATGGGATTTTTACTTCCGGACACAGACTGTTGCGCCCTATTGCCGCGGCCTTGATTTCAATTTTCGGTAACTACAATATTTTAACAGTAGCTGTAATTGAGAATCGGTTTCACTCCAAAATAAATAAGAAATTGAAGATAATTAAGCCTATTTTAGGACCACTTTTATTTTAGGTTGACAATAAATATTCTCAATAAAAAATAATAATCAAAAAAATGGCACTACAGTAATGACAATTGGGGAATGTGCTTAATTTGGGCAAAATATGACCCAGACAGACTCCCATCTCCGCAGCAAACAAAGTCGGCAACCAATCAGAAGTGTACAAATTGAACCCCTCCCCCTCCGAATCCACAGCCCCCGCTACTTGCCCCCCCGTCCCGTCCCGTGTAAATGACTCTAAATACTTGTTTTGTAACTTAGTGTTAGACTCAGAGCATCATTAAGGTTGTCCCTAAAAAGTGCCTTTTGTTCACAGACTTCATCTTGTAATCTTGAGCGCCCATCTGAGAAATAAACTACAAAAAGCAAAAAAAATCCCCTCCTTCAAACTTCTGTATCTTCTTCTTCTTCTGCAAGTTCTTCAAAGCAGTATATATATAGTACTAAAAGAAATCGGTGTGACTTAGTTTCTCTTTTTATTGTTGAATAATTAAGAAAATGTAGAAAAAAAAAAAAAAAATCTGTCTTGCTTTTCCTTCCCCTGTAATCTTAATCTCGTGCCTCTTTTGGACACTGGAGTAGTCTGTAGTTGCATAACCATGTCCCTTTTCTCCGAACGGAGGGGTTTTAAAAATAAAAAAAAAAAGATTGAGAAAAAAAAAATGTCGTTTGAGCAGAATGCAGTTAGCTCATGTTATTCTTGTCTGTACGCTTCATGTTGTACTCATACCGATTTCTTCAGCTTCTCCATTGAACAGTTAATGTATGTGAACAAGTTACGCCAGTGAGCTCTGGCGGGCGGCCCGACGGACGGGCGTCTGCCGGAGAAACACTTTTTAGCTGGAAGTCGTTATTAACGAAACACTAAACCGTTGGACGCCGACTGCTGGGGTAGAATAGGCAAGTTTGCGATTCTTTTCTTTCGAATAAAAAATATTATTTATTTTTTTATTTTGTTACCAAATTGAATTTGATTTGTTTGTATTGATATTGCATTGAGAATCTGTATCGATGATGCACCTTTTTTTAAATGGTTGTACGAGACCAGGTATGTAAACTGTTGTTAAAAAAAGTTCCTGTAAAAACGAAGCACCTTACAACGGGAATGGTTCCAGCAAAGGGAATGTGACAGACAGTTTCAATACAGTACGGAAATCACATCTTCAAGCCCAGTGTTACGAGCCAAACCCTTAGACCAAAGTGCAAAGATGCATGCCACAAATATGAAAATTAACTTGAAAACTCACCAGCAAAGCCAACGTGTGCTTAACAATGACAGCATGCTTCTTCCAACTTTTTGGAGTCAGTAAAGTCAGTATCCATGCTGGCTATTATTATTATGATTATTATTATTATGATTAACGATAAGTGAAAGCCATAGCGACGTGTTTGGCACTTTCAGAGAATATTGTCACTCCCTGGTACTGACCGTCCTTTTTCCTTTCTCATATTTACTACCTTGTACTCTTTTGTTATGTGGGGCATTTGGATGTTTAGAATAGCATGAACCCTCAGCAGTTTTGGCCCTGGTTTAAACTCCACGAGCAGCGTCCGCGTCGGATCACGTGCCCTCCAGAGCTCATGGTGAAATGCATGTGTTGATTACAATTTCTTTTCCATAATAAGAAAAACAGTTTAAAAAGAGCAGCGCCTTTAACTGATTGAATAAAAGGATGTTCTTGACTGTAACAAAGTCTTGTGTGGTTATTTTGATCTTGGAGTCCTATAGTTCAATTAACTTTAATGTCAAAATTACTTCATGGCAATTTTGTACAAACACTGTAAAAAATGTCAGTAATTTTAACAGTGAAATACTGTAAAAATGCTACAGAAATAAAATGTTAATTCTTTAACAAATATCAACGGTAAAATATACAGTAAAAAGTTTTAATATATTTTAAAAGTCAATACGGTCGTTTTTACAATAAAATGATGTAAAAATGTAATTATTTAAAGGTAAAAAGTACGATTTTCCTGTATAATTAATGGTAAAAAGAACAAGAGAGTGCATGCACTTTTTTACAGTAAATTACTGTTAACATTACAGTAAAAAACAGTAATCAGGCATACCCACAATTCCCTGCGTGACCCATTACATTTCATTATATTTAATGGGAATAGTTGTGTTTTATCATGTTTTTAATATAAGTTACGTACACTGGGGTGTTTTGTGTTATATATAATGTCATTTAGTTAATGTTTACCGCATTATTTAAATCTCACATGTGTTACCATGACGATGTTTAGTGTTTGTACGAGTAATACTACATGTTTATTGGTTATTACTCTTGGAAGAGCCACTACTGATGATGTCATCATGTGCCCTTCTGTAGTTACTACGGCGATTAACAAATGCCTAATAAAGTAAACAACAGATTTTTACAGTTTCAGAAGGCATGTTTATGAATATATATATTTTTTTTACAGTGCCAGCATGTCAATTACAACCTTTTATTGTTTTTTTACATAATAATTCTGGCAAACACAGCTACCAGATTTTTTTTGTAAAAACCAACAGGATTTTTTTACAGTGTATATACATCAGGACCACAGAGCATCTACATATACATATACATATATATATATATATATAGTCATATATATACTCAGTGTGTCCAAAGTTTAACCCTTAAATGACAGTCTAGAGCATGGGGATCTCAACAGGTTGGTACCGGTATGAGCCTTAATGCTGAAGTTGTTCGTTTAAAGCGGTTTAAAGCTGTTTCCTAGCTTTAGTAATGTAGTGTAAAGTGTAGTAAGTGTAGTAAGCGACCACTGGCTGTTGTATGTAAACACTGAGTGATGCTGACTCACTTCATGTCACCAACTGGCTCCTATTACACATAAAAAGTATCTTTTGCCACCACCTGCTGGCTAACATATGTATATATATATATATATATATATATATATATATATATATATATATATATATATATATATATATATATATATATATATACACACACACACATATGTAATGTAAAAAAATGTAAAGGCTCTTAACACATCTGCACTGCGCTTTAGCTTAGAACAGCACGAACATGCATCGATTAGCATCGACGTGCTAATGGTGTCCGGTCAGGGAATAATGTTGAGAGCCACTGGTCTAGAGTCTTTTGAACAGTATACAGTAGGTTTAAATCCATTTAAATTCATCTTTGCATACAGCGAAGCCAAAATAAAATGTCAATGCAGGGAAACACGAGGATAAAGTCAATAACCAGTGGTTGCTTATATTTCCTATGCAGTAAGTAATTTTTATTGGATGATGTACATCTTCTCACATGTACATCTAGTGTATATTAATGCCATATCACATTTTATAATGTTATATCTTATTTACTAGCTCTTGATTTTTTGGGCTACTCACACACTGTAAAAACATTGAGTTGCCTATACATTATGACACTTTCATTTATGAAACAATAAGGTCATTTGTTACAGTGATTTTACCTCAGTTAAGGGATGTTGTGATAATAAAACACTTTACCATAGTAAAAATCACTGTAGCACAGACAAGGGCAGCAATAATGTTCAATAAGCACATTTATTATTAATAATAATAATTGACACCCAATTCTTCTGCTTAGCCATATATTTTATTATATTTTCCAAACAATGCATTAACCGGGCACAATTCAACCAATGTTCACAGGACTTCAGAATCACGTTTAATCACATTTAATGGAAGCAAAAAGCACTGGCTAAAGATGTGAAAGATTGCAAGCCAGAAAGATTGAACTCATCTGGGACGTGACTGATGCAGCTGATCAGGTCGCCACTTCCTCAGACGGGTCTGCTGGTGCCAATGCACAGTTCAGATCACTTTTTGTCCCAGAACTTTTCAGCTCGTAGACAGTTTTACACCAGGTATGGTTCCTGATAGAAGTAACTTTAAACTTCTCATAAGGGGGAATCAGCACCTCTTCCTCATATTGTATCTTAGAATATTTTTTCACTCCAGCACCTTCACAAGTTTTAATTTTAAAGCAAGATACCTTTCCAAAACCCAAAGCCCATTTTTGTTTAGCTGAAGAGGACGTAAATGAGCCGAAACGAACCTCCTTGTTCAGAACATCTTTATCAAATTCAACTTTGGTACCACGATACGTTGTTTTGCATCTCTTTATGAATGGGATTGATGGTTTCTTTAGAATCTGTATGGCTTCAGTCAATAAAAAGTGCAGTGAATACCATGCGTATGTCATCTTTTTGTATTTTTCTTTACCCTCACGAGTGGCCTTATTGAAAACACCGTGCACGTTCAAATCAGTGTACACATAAATGGCAATTAAATGGTTCTTATTCAAGTTCTTTTTTGGTTTTGTTTGTTTCATTTCACCTTCTTTCCAAGATTTTGCAAATGTAGGATTCTCAGAGAGTTCTTTCTGTAGATATTTCTCCTCCACCAGTTTTCTCATGTTCTTCGTACAGCCCTTATAGCGGTCGTCAACAGAGTTCGGTGCCATATCCAATGAGAATACGTGTCCTTTAACAGACACTCTGTCATCCTGTTGCAACAGGAAGTAATGATAACTAACATCAGTAGTCAATTAATATGAATATACGTGAATACTTCTGTGATATGCATACTCAGAATGCAATCTTACCCGTCCGAGGGCAACTGATACAGATAAACTAAGAAGCAGCGCTGCAATGATCTGCATTGTTATTTACAGAAGATCCCTCTGATGCACAATGGAAGTCAGGTCAAACCTACATGCCGAGAGACAACCAAACATACGATGTGCTTTTACAAATCCAAAGTCAAGACTTAAAGACTTAAAGTTATGTCAAATATGCAACTAAACTTCTGCGTCATACGTAACCATTATATTGTTATCTTCTTTATCCCAAACAGTACTTGAGAATTGAGAGTTATCACTGCCATCATTTGAGCAACAAAACATTTAACTGACCTTTTCAGGAGCAAATAAAAGTGCCTTCAGACTATGTCTGCAGTCGAACATGAACACTAGATAGACTCTAGGAAGTGGTCAATGTGATAAGATATATGCATCTCCTTCGAACTGTGAACTGTTACATTCACACTGACTTATTCACACCTTGTGTTGGAGAAAAACAGGTGATAGTTTCTAGCACAATGAGACTTGTCACTGTTCATTTAACCCAGAAACCTCCAGAAAACAAACGCTAACTGTGTATGTGTAGGGAGTTAAAGCACATGACGGGTAATCAGAAGGTTGCTGGGTTGATCCCCACACTTGTCACTTTGGATAAAAGCGTCTTCCAAATGCATAGATGTAAATGAAATGATGTGTAACTATGAGGCAGTGAGATCCAGCAGATCTGGAAAATGACTTGAATAAATCAGATGATTTGTAGAAGGAATAACGCATTTTATTTGCACAGAAATTACTCATAAGACGTGAATTAATGAGAATAAATGTAATAATAAAGAAAATGCACATTTGGTTCTTTAATGTTAAGTAGATATATCTTAAGGATATATCCAAGAACTAAGACCTGGAATTAATCTAACGATACTATGTCTCGTCTTTGTCTAATGACCGAAGTAGTTAAATGAATGATGTTAAAGTACAGATAGTAAGATGAGGCCTCAAAGCTGGAAGTCAGATGCAGAGAGCCGAGATGTATCCTCTCTGAGCACTAAAAGTTAAGTTTAAGGTCTTTATACCCTCTTGCACGGTTTGAAGTTAACTCAAAAGGTGTCAGGACACATTTTTATTACCCACGGAAGTGTGAAGGCTGCGGTGGCCTTGTTACTGTATGTTGACGCACCAGCACTATCACAAGTGTTTTATCATTGTATAGGTGTATGTGCAAGACTCCCATCTGCACATTGCTTGACACAATAACATTTATAAAAATGGCACCAAGATCTCTAGATTCAGATCAGGGGAAAAGGGCAACAAGTTCATATACTAAGAGTCTAAAATGTATACACTTTGTCCCAAACAGCGCTCCAGATTCTCACGGGAATGTTGGGCACAGAAAGCACAAACCAAAACAAACCATTTACAAGGATAGAGAACGAGCATGAAGTAATCTAACACACACACACACACACACACACACACACCATATAAGGCTTGTGTCTGGTAACATGTATACAACACAGGAATACAAGGATGGACATAGAAGGAATACATGGAGTCTTAATACAATGATAATGCCATGTAAGCTGGTTTCATGAATGTGAAAGTATGTGATTATATTCTGTATAATCAATATCAAGCAAAAGTATACAATATAGGAATGTCTCCAGCCACTTGCATCAAACTACAATATTTTAATGATGTCTATAACATCTCATGACATATTACAAAAGCTCACTGATCGGGGCAAATAATACACAAGCCACAAAACCGTTTACTTAAAGAGATTTATTCCAATATTACACACCCTTTCATTATTACTTCTAATTTTTCTAACACCAACAAGTTCCAAGTGTGCATTAGCGAAATGTTGATGACATCTGCTAAAATGCATGTAGTAATTTATTATGATATATTTAAAAAAAAAAAAAAGGCACTTTTTATAATTATAATTGGAAGAGCAATGCAATAAACATTAATAAAGGCACTGAGGTCGTTCCATTGTGCGTGTGTGTGTGTGTGGACATTGTCATTTCTGATGAATGAAATATTAACATCAAAATAACATTGCAGAAAATCAGTAAATTAATCGTTTCTGACTAGTACTTGTGCGTCAAAGAAAACATAAGACTTTGGCCTACAGTACATATAAATATTCCCAACAATTTTTCAAATATATGAACTATTATATAAAATATAGCATTTCAATCTATTTACATTCAATCACTTGAAATGATTAAATATTATTTCTATATATATAAAATTATCTTTAACATTTGTTGACCTACAGTCAGAAACGGTTTGCAAATGAGTATGTCTTCCCGAAATCATCCTGCACCTCCAGCCGAGCGTGGCCGTGTACCGCAGTAGTCAAACGTACATAGATGTTACACTTTTTCGAAATACTATTCTCGGTCTCATAGATGGTAAATGTTTTTATGATCACACCCCTCCCAGTCAATCAGCTCGGAGCGCTGGAACCACAGCGAGATCTCCTTCTCTGCACCTTCAATAGAATCCGATGCATGGACGACATTCCTAAACATGAATTCAACAAATATGATGGTTCAATCCTATCCTTCGTGCTACTGGTAGGTTTTAGCACCAATAAAACGCATCAAACTGAGAATCTGAAATCGTGTGTGTAAATACCTGCTGATATGAACGCTGAAATCTCCTCTGATCGTTCCAGGTGCTGCTTTAGCAGGGTCCGTTTCGCCCACCAGCATGCGTGATGACCTCACTACATTATGCCCCTCCCACACCTGCAAACAAGCAAATACTTAATGATATTATGTGACTTTGCAATGCAGTCTTGATTGATGGTTAGAGAACACTTAAGTTTGTGCTTCCTCTTCTGGTCTGTTCAGAACAGTTTAAGCTCTACCCATCTACCCACATTATTCGGACGAGGTTAAAGGAAGGGGACTTGTAATTTTAAAGGAGGAAAATTAGAGTTGCTATGTTTAGAATAGGTTGCAATAGCAATGCCCTGTCCCAGTTCCTCCACTTGCGATTTTGGGCTTGCCTACTTACCCACTTGTCTTATGTATTTCCTGTGTTTGGCCTCAGCGTGCAAGTAGACTGTTGGCACACCCGAAGACTTAACGATGTTGTTCCCAGTTGCGACAGCTGTTTTTGATGTTGCCTTTCAGAAGACTGATTGTTGTCACTGGTGACATTTATGGCCTACTTACAGTGGTAGTTAATGCAATTTTTACTTTAAAACCACCTTTACGGTTTACTTAAATCGTTTCCTGTATGTCCCACTGGCTCATAAATGACCAAATTCACCAGCCGTGTTAGGCAAAACATAATGAGGTGATTATTAGGCGAGAAGGATAACAAAGAGGTACATATGCACATAAATATTAAGTAATAATGATGCCAAGTCAAGTCATCCCAACCAGTTGTGAACGTCCCTTGACGTCATCATAACAAAAATACGGCAATCGTTTGGGTAGGCAGGGTGTGGGCTCCTGAACGTAATGAACACTGGGATACACTTAGCCTGAAAGACCGCTCCGGAGCAGTATTCGGGCTAGTGTGGATTTAGTGTAGGTTAAGTGCACAGACATGTGACGTGACATGTGACAGTCTTGAGCACTTACTCGGTGCTGCGTGTACACAAACATAAGTATCAAGACCACAAGTGTCGGTATTGGGACAGGGCATGCAGGGTAGTATGGTAGTATGCTATTCTACCTTTTGCCAATAGCATACTAGCATACTAGGCAGAAAAAGTAGCATGCTATGGTCTAAGTTCAGATAGCATACTACCATGCATCTCTATTTCTACCTAGTCTGCTGTTGTTTATGGCCAAGTTTAGAATAGCATACTATACAGTACATTTACTATTTCTGCCTGGTAAAGTAGTATGCAACTGGCTTAAGCCCAAAGTATACTTTGGTCAGAAGCAAACACTCAGCATCTGCGTACAGTCAAAGGCTAGCCTTACAAAGTATACTCCATATGATTGTGCATGCATGCTACGACTGCTATGAGATACTGGACTATTTCTCCTCAGGAGTTTAGATGCATTTTATAAATGTTAGTAGTATGTTAGTATGCTATTCTGAACTTAGCCGCTGCCAACATCATACTACCATACTAGGCAGAAGACAGCAATAGTATGTTAGCATGCTATTCTGAACTTAGCCGCAACCAAAATCATACTACCATACTAGGCAGAAGACAGCAATAGTATGTTAGCATGCTATTCTTAACTTAGCCGCAACCAAAATCATACTACCATACTAGGCAGAAGACAGTAGTAGTATGTTAGCATGCTATTCTGAACTTAGCCGCAATCAAAAATCGTACTACCATACTAGGCAGAAGACAGCAGTAGTATGTTAGCATCCTATTCTGAAATTAGCCACAGCCAACATCATATTAGTATACAAGGCAGAAATAGTAATAGTAGGGCAGTATGTTATTCTAAACAAGGCCGTAGCCAACAGCATACTATCATACCAAGCAGAAATAGCCAGAATAGTAAGGTAGTATACTACTCTGAACTAGTCTTAGCCAGTGTTTCCAACTCAATTTCACAGCTTTTTGATTGGTCCTGACCAGTGTCGGCGCTACGTGACTTTCGTGCACAGCAGCAGCAAGATATCGACATGTTTCCTTTTCTCTCTGACGAATGTATAATGATATTAAATGATCAGAAAGTTTAGCTATCACAGAGTCTGCTTTAAATAATTAAGTGGTGCAGTGTGTCAGATACTGTATGTCTATATGCATTTATATGCACGCCCAGTGAAAAGCATTGTGCATTATCAAAATGTGTCCCCCTCTGAAATTCTGAATGCCATATTTCATCCTGGCGCCAACTCTGGTCCTCACCATGGCGACTATGGGGCCAGAGGTCATGTATTGGAGCAGACTAGAGTAGAAGGGTTTCTTCTGCAGTGAGACATAATGTTGAGCTAACAACTCCTCGGGAGCCTGAAAAATATACAGAAACACACAAACTGCATCCTAAATACACCGTGAAATCAATAATGCAGAAATGACTGGAACACACCATGTCACACACTTATAACAGAAGGAAGTGAATAAATCTCCACGTGTTACACAAACAAATACAGACAGACATGAATAGAAAATATTAATAAAATGACCATGAATGCATCACTCACCTGCAGCATCTTCAAACCCACCAATCGGAAACCTCGCTGCTCAAAGCGCTTGACGACTTCACCAATCAGACGCCTCTGCACTCCATCTGGCTTGATGGCTACCAAAGTCCTTTCATTTATGCCAGAAAAATCTAAACATACATTACAAAAGAAAGGGCAAAGACATTTAAAGACACAGATATGGGAGTTTTGGAATGAATATCAGGGCACACTTGCTTTTCCTGATTCATCAAACGTGTGTTGAAAGGCAAACAGTGCCATCTATTGCTCAAGTGTGTAACATGCACACAAGAGATCCCACTCATTCTTAAAGCTCAAATCTTAAAATGTAGAGAACGAGGATACTTTAAAATTTAACTAATAATTTTTGTTGACAGTGCAATAATAAAAGTGATTGATAAATGGATTAATTACTGATATGAAAATATTTAAGCTAATGCATGCTCACCCATTCTTAACAACTTTAAAGAATAATTCCTGCAAATGTGACAGACGCATGATCCCTTTACAGTCAATACTTGAAGCCTGATCAGATGAAGGCCGTTCTACACCAAACGAATGCTCATGTGATATCGATTTGACCCCCACACTTTGCCAAGATGCATTCAATAAAAAGATCCAATTGGCTGTGTGGCAGACCAATCACGTTACACTGGCAAGAGGAGGGCATTTCCAGGTGACCTGCACTTTTGAGACCAGATTTACTCAGTGAGAGAATAACTCTGTACTATGGTCAAAATTAGGGCATAGTTAAAATCATACAGTAGCTTTCTGGGACTGTAAAATATTAAGTAAATTCGACATTTGTACTCAACTCAAACAATGTACAAATGCTCCAGCTTAAGCAAATATTATTTATGATTGTTATCTTCGCAATGCGTCATCATGTAATAATCCTAAAGTAGAAAGCCTTGTCATATGTATTTGCTAATTTGAGAACATTTTACAAGCATATAAAGTAAATTTGACTTCTCAAAGCTGGTGTTCCCAGCATACATCAGGCTTGAATAATTAATGAGCATCCACGGTTTCACTGTTTGCCAGCCGATTTACACAGTTATTATTGTTTACCCATTCTTGATAAAAACATCCCACATAGCGCATATTAACTTCTCTGTGGACGACTTCCGACTATCATGTGGAACATGACCAAGTATGTTAAAATAAAAAGCATTGAAGCATGCCCGTACAATTTAAAAGCATGGATTAAAGGTGCACTCAGTAATGTTTTGATGTATGGCTTATGGTGCGTTCACGTACAACGCAAAGAAAATTTTCGCCTCGCATAGCTCACGCATTTGACCGCTGGATTATAAATGTGTGTTAGCGAGTAACGAGAACACGAGTGTTCCCGTTTCTCTTCCGGAAAAGGACAGGAGGCGGGGCTTCTACGACTTGGTTCATAGTAAAGTTCAACCAATAGCTGGAATCAAGTAGACGCGCATACTTCCAGAACTTACCAGGTAGACCAACTTCCTCGCTCACTTTCCTCCTTTGTCCGGTCTCTGTACATGTATGATGTTGTGTCATAAAATTCCAGGTGCCCACACACCGGCACAACTATTTTTTCCATACATTTTTCCATATTTCTTCTGCTACTACCTCAGTATGTCAGTGACATCTGGACAATCTCAATGCTGATGGGCTTTTGCAACAACACATCATGAGGATCTCTCGCTCGAGTTGAAAAATGTCAATTTGCGCGAATTAAGCGATTTTGCATGTTCGATTCATGGCATTCGCATCATTCGTGCTGCTCGACGCGAATTCGCGTCTATTCACATCTTTGCATTGATATTGTATGCAATCACGCCATGCGAAACGCTCGCTTTACATTGTATGTGAACGCACTATTACACGGACACCTAGCTGCTGCATCGTTCAAACACTGTAGTTTTAAGTTAGAAATGCCATTGTAGAAATTCACGATGCACAGTAAACCAGGATTAATTTAATCCATGAATGAAAATGTCAAATAACAGGGCAGTTACTAGTAATACGTCTGGTCATGTGATCGCCCCTGAGGCGCCCCTGCCCCATGTAGAACAAGACAGCTTTAATGTCGTTACTGATGTGACTGGAGTCTTCATTTCACATGAGTGAATTTTGAGTGATTTTATACATTTCAAAATAGCAATTTATTTCTTTAGAAGTAAAACTTTTTAAACGAGGAAAAATATACAGAGTGCATCTTTAATTAATTGCTACATTGCTTGAGTAAAATGTACTTGAAACGGAGTATTGCAAAGTAAACGTGACCGGAGAAGTTTTAAATAAAGCCACCAAGAATTGTGGGTAAACTTCACATGAAAACACGGTCTGTTAAATTAAAAGTTTTATTAGTTGGGCATCAGATAATACAACAGCTCGTAATGGCCGATCACCCACGGAAAACAACAAGAAATTTCCCATTAATTTTCCCCATAGGCATTTAAAAAAAAAAAAAATTATATATATATTTTCAGGTTATATATAGACAGATCTGATTTGGGACGTCCACATTAGTTCAATGTAACAATGCAAACTTGTGCATGTTCACCGTGTGTGAAAGTTTATGGATGTTTTTCATGAGGGCGGTTTCCAAATATTAACACATTCTCCACAGAAAACTGCTTAAAAAAAATAATGGAAGTGGTGGGTGTTGGTCATTAGGGCACCCACCGGCAGAAACATAAATCGGCGCCTATGGATAACACAATGTCTTTTTTATCATGTTGCTTTTGGGTAACACACGGTGAAAATGGGTTTTTCCTTTCATTTTTGCCATGATTTGTGACTCAGAAAACCATTAAACTGGAGTTATGACCTGTTGAATTAAGAAGCCACACAACTATATCAATTCATGTTGAAAGTCAGACATTCACTTATACAAGCTCGTGCCTAATTTAATGTGGTCACCACTCAATAACACAATTAACCAATCACTGAATCAACTAATCACATGAGGGAGGACAAGAGTGTAGATTTGGCTTGAACATTGGGGGGGGGGGGGGGGGGGGGGGGGGGGGGGGTTACAGTGTGAATAATTTACATATTTCCATTGATCATTGTATAAATATTGGTGTGCTTGTACTAGTTTGTTTTGATTATTGGAGGGGTGTCACCTCACCCATCCCCCATGAAATCTACACCCATGCCCGAGGACAAATTGAGCTCATGTAAAACATATTAAAAAGAACACATGCTCTTTAACACTATCACAAGAGGTGACAGTAAAACATTCAACAAAAGTAGCAAATTTCAATTCTGAATATGTACTTGTCTCAAAATAGATAATTCTGTATTAAATACAAATTAAGGCAAGCTTTTACATTTTGTTTAGATTTAGATACATTAGAAACTACCCAAGGGTGGGTTTTTTTCATCTATATTTCCACATAGGTTAGACTAGAAACACATACAGATAAATGTAAACAAACAGACCTGTCTTACTGCTGTAGCACCGCGCGTGTCCGTACCGCCAAGCGCACGTGAGATTTGAACGAGTGGAACTCCACGTGGCATCTCGTGCTGCATGGACGCAGAGAGCACGAGCCAAACTCACTCCCATCATCTTCATTCGACAGCTGAAGTATTGCTGAAAATCTCAACCGAAGAACACGAGACTCCAAACGCAGAATGCTCCGATGCTTTTTAACTCCCAGACAGTT
The DNA here is from genome assembly GCA_032164185.1 of Moxostoma hubbsi. Taxonomy (NCBI): domain Eukaryota; kingdom Metazoa; phylum Chordata; class Actinopteri; order Cypriniformes; family Catostomidae; genus Moxostoma; species Moxostoma hubbsi. Next base: position 44,842,615 of record JAVLUX010000007.1, read on the forward strand.
ATATACAAACAGACACGAGGTCATTCACCTGCCAGGTCAAAGTCAAGCGTCCACTCTCGCGTGGGAATCACACTAGCGTGTCTGTGATGGGAAAGAGACTCGTAAATTGTAGGAACATTGCTGACCATCACGTGCACGAAGATAACCTCTTAATTAACGCCATTTCCTGTTTGGAGATCCATTAGTGGCCTAGATAACACACAGAGTTATCTAAACGAGAACATCCAGTACACTTCTTTTGTATTACTGACCCTTTTTGAACATAGGCCACAATAAAATATGAGAGCGATTTTATAATATTTTAAAAACAAAATAATGTGTAATTTGTACTATTCTAAGTTAATTAATTTTACAGACTTACCCATATCCTTAAGCTGATATATATATATATATATATATATATATATATATATATATATTCCAGGGGGGATGGGGGGAAGGTAACCCCTAGTTATCAAAACAGGCATATGTATACTATATATTATTTTATTTATTTATTGGGGGGGGGGGGGGTCCCGAATGAGATGTCAAATATTTTGTTTAACTACTGGGAACATTTTTCAGGCCAAAATTTTTGTGGCCAAAAGTGAAGCGAGGTCGAAACACACATACGCACAAACAAATCAATGACTGGCGGTGGGACAAAAACAATAAACGTCAGTCTTTAGGGCAGAACAAACAGAGAGAAAGCGTCTGCTTTTGCTCATTTTACACAGAGATGATTTAAATCACATTAACCAAAAATCAAACTAGACAAATTACAACGTTACAATAACCTTTTCCTTCAATAAATGCAATTCCATAATAGCTGATGGACCACTAGAGGTCACTGATGGGGAATTAACTAAACAAAATTATTATTAAAGGGAAAGTTCACTCAAAAATGTAAATTCTCTCATGGTTTGAGAAGTGTATAGCTGCAGGCATCTCTCCAAAAAGGGGCCAGAGCTCCAAACCTCCATTAAAGATATAGGGAGCCCCTTAGCAAACCCTTTCTCTAACCTTAACCGTGGGTGGAAGTGACACCCCCATTTGGAGATCTCTGGTCTGTAGATATGCCTACTTCGAAAATGTACTCGCCCTCATGCCATCCCAGACGTGTAAGACTTACTTTCCTCTGCTAAACACAAAGATTTTTAGGAGAATATCTCAGCTCTGTAGGTCCATACAATGCAAGTGAATGGTGGAAGGTCCAAAAAGCACATAAAGGCAGCATAAAAGTGATCCACAAGACTCCACTGGTTAAATCCACGTCTTCAGAAGCGACATGATAGGTGTGGGTTAGAAACAGATCAATATTGAAGTGCTTTTTTACTATGAATCTCCATTTAAAATTCTACTTTCTTCTTCGTTTGTTATTGGTGATTCACGTTCTTCGTGCATATCGCCACCTACAGGGCAGGATGGATAATTCATAGGAAAAAAAGGAATTTCTACCAATTCCAAAACGAATTAATGAGAGAAATGTAGGGTAGAACGTGAGCAATCTTGTTATTGGCATGCAGACTCATTACAATCAAGTCTTTATTGTCACAGTATTTCATTTGTATAAGTACGGGTTGTGGAAGTAAAAACATTAACAGGACTTGCCAGGAGCTAAACAACTAAATTTGAAATGAGCAGAATATCGGTCAAAAAATACAGAGATATGAAATACAACATGTACAAGTAAAGTAAAGTAAAGATTAGAAAGAAAATTAGTGCACATTGAAATGACATAAATTCTTAATGTATTCATTTATTTAATGTAAGCACTCATACAAAGGTTGTTCAGGTGTGACGGAGGAAGTTTGAGACCCCGCCTCTCCGAGGACGAAGACGCCATATGATTGGCTACTCCACACCGGCGCTCCTTTGCAACTCTTGTGAATCTCTGTTCTTGTCCCTAAACTCAGAAACAAGCACTTTTACACCAAACTGAACTTTACAATGTCCTTCCTGTACAACACATTTATTCTGAATGATTTGGCATTGTATTGGTGTTTAATAATTGTATTAAATCATATGCATAGGTCCGTAATATAAGCAAAGCGATGCACATTTGTGTACCTGAATATCTGTTGCTCGCTTACCTCAGAAATGTGCTCAATTCATATCGTTTATTACACTGCTCTGTGTCCTGAATATCTGCTGCTTCTCCTCGATCGCCACCAGCAGTCTCAAAGAGTGTGTGATATGCGATTTCTCCCTAGAGATTACACGCTTGAGAATATTAACTGACCCGTGCAATGACACGTCATGTTGCATAATCAACAGGGATGGATTACCGACCGGGCCAATGGGGCCCTTGACTGGCTGTGGGGGCCCTGGGCTTTAAGTTGCGCAATCCAGTTTGGCGATCCCCCACTCGAAAACCCATCAACAATGAAAAAGATACCCCCCCATCCCCCCCCCCCCCCAACAACTTTTGGAGGGGGGCCCTTGCATAATCCATCCCTGATAATCAACTGCAGTTCTGTGTAGAGACAAAGTTATGGTTGAACACTGAATGGGGGTTGGTGATTAAATGTAAAAGTGGGCAGTGATATGTTAATGAGCTGATGATTGTGATGTCAAATAACTAACTGGCACAAGAAATGGTCTGGGTGGACTGGGGAGGATGAGCTTACATTCAGACATTAATAAAAGTCAAGAAACTGTTCCCTCACCGATCACTGAATTTATTCTCCAAGAAGGAAAAGCTGAGAGCTTCTGTGTAGAACTGCTCCGTCTCACTTGACTTCTGCTCTGATGGTCAAAAAAACACGGCAGTTAAATACTTGAATAGTGCATTTCCTGAACTCACTGAACTTAAAGGGTTAGTTCACCCAAAAATTATCCCATAATTTACTCACCCTCAAGCCATCCTTGGTGCATATGACTTTCTTCTTTCAGCCAAACACAATCGGAGTTATATTCAAAAATATCTTGGCTCTTCCAAGCTTTATAATGGGAGTGAATGGTACCTTAGATTTTGAAGCCCAAAAAAGCTCATCCATCCATCTTTGAAGTAATCCATACGGCTCCAGGGGGTTAATAAAGTCCTTCTGAAGCAAAGCGATGCGTTTATGTAAGAAAAATATCCATAATTATAACTTTATAAACTATAATCACTGGCTTCCGGTAACGTCCATCCGCACGTTCACGAGAGATTCGAGGTGCGGTGTATGACGTAGGCGTAGCGTAAACTCTGGTGAGAAGTGACAAACGCGGAAGCACAGAGGATAGAGCGGGAGACGTGGACGGAGAGTACTGGAGACGTGGACGGAGAGTACGAGAGACGTGGATGAGAGTACGAGAGACGTGGACGGAGAGTACTGGAGACGTGGACGGAGAGTACGGGAGACGTGGACGGAGAGTACTGGAGACGTGGACGGAGAGTACGAGAGACGTGGACGGAGAGTACGGGAGACGTGGACGGAGAGTACTGGAGACGTGGACGGAGAGTACGAGAGACGTGGACGGAGAGTACGGGAGACGTGGACGGAGAGTACGGGAGACGTGGACGGAGAGTACGGGAGACGTGGACGGAGAGTACGAGAGACGTGGACGGAGAGTACGGGAGACGTGGACGGAGAGTACGGGAGACTTGGACGGAGAGTACTGGAGACGTGGACGGAGAGTACGAGAGACGTGGACGGAGAGTACGGGAGACGTGGACGGAGAGTACGGGAGACGTGGACGGAGAGTACTGGAGACGTGGACGGAGAGTACGAGAGACGTGGACGGAGAGTACTGGAGACGTGGACGGAGAGTACTGGAGACGTGGACGGAGAGTACGGGAGACGTGGACGGAGAGTACGGGAGACGTGGACGGAGAGTACGAGAGACGTGGACGGAGAGTACGGGAGACATGGACGGAGAGTACTGGAGACGTGGACGGAGAGTACGGGAGACGTGGACGGAGAGTACTGGAGACGTGGACGGAGAGTACGGGAGACGTGGACGGAGAGTACTGGAGACGTGGACGGAGAGTACGAGAGACGTGGACGGAGAGTACGGGAGACGTGAACGGAGAGTACTGCAGACGTGGACGGAGAGTACGGGAGACGTGGACGGAGAGTACGGGAGACGTGGACGGAGAGTACTGCAGACGTGGACGGAGAGTACGGGAGACGTGGACGGAGAGTACGGGAGACGTGGACGGAGAGTACTGCAGACGTGGACGGAGAGTACTGCAGACGTGGACGGAGAGTACGGGAGACGTGGACGGAGAGTACGGGAGACGTGGACGGAGAGTACGGGAGACGTGGACGGAGAGTACTGCAGACGTGGACGGAGAGTACGGGAGACGTGGACGGAGAGTACTGCAGACGTGAACGGAGAGTACTGCAGACGTGGACGGAGAGTACTGCAGACGTGGACGGAGAGTACTGCAGACGTGGACGGAGAGTACGGGAGACGTGGACGGAGAGTACGGGAGACGTGGACGGAGAGTACTGCAGACGTGGACGGAGAGTACGGGAGACGTGGACGGAGAGTACGGGAGACGTGGACGGAGAGTACTGCAGACGTGGACGGAGAGTACTGCAGACGTGGACGGAGAGTACGGGAGACGTGGACGGAGAGTACGGGAGACGTGGACGGAGAGTACTGCAGACGTGGACGGAGAGTACGGGAGACGTGGACGGAGAGTACTGCAGACGTGAACGGAGAGTACTGCAGACGTGGACGGAGAGTACGGGAGACGTGGACGGAGAGTACGGGAGACGTGGACGGAGAGTACTGCAGACGTGGACGGAGAGTACGGGAGACGTGGACGGAGAGTACGGGAGACGTGGACGGAGAGTACTGCAGACGTGGACGGAGAGTACGGGAGACGTGGACGGAGAGTACGGGAGACGTGGACGGAGAGTACTGCAGACGTGGACGGAGAGTACGGGAGACGTGGACGGAGAGTACTGCAGACGTGGAAGGAGAGTACTGCAGACGTGTACGGAGAGTACGGGAGACGTGGACGGAGAGTACTGGAGACGTGGACCGTGAGTACGGGAGACGTGGACGGAGAGTACGGGAGACGTGGACGGAGAGTACGGGAGACGTGAAAGGAGAGTACTGCAGACGTGGACGGAGAGTACGGGAGACGTGGACGGAGAGTACTGCAGACGTGGACGGAGAGTACTGCAGACGTGGACGGAGAGTACTGCAGACGTGGACGGAGAGTACGGGAGACGTGGACGGAGAGTACGGGAGACGTGGACGGAGAGTACTGCAGACGTGGACGGAGAGTACGGGAGACGTGGACGGAGAGTACGGGAGACGTGGACGGAGAGTACGGGAGACGTGGACGGAGAGTACTGGAGACGTGGACGGAGAGTACGGGAGACGTGGACGGAGAGTACGGGAGACGTGGACGGAGAGTACGGGAGACGTGGACGGAGAGTACGGGAGACGTGGACGGAGAGTACGAGAGACGTGGACAGAGAGTACGGGAGACGTGAACGGAGAGTACGGGAGACGTGAACGGAGAGTCATCACTTCTCACCGGAGCTTACGCTACGCCTACATCATACGCCGGAACTCGACTCTCTTGTGAACGTGCGGACGGTCATTAACGGAAGCCAGTGATTATAGTTTATAAAGTTATAATTATGGATATTTTTCTTACACAAATGCATCGCTTCGCTTCAGAAGGCCTTTATTAACCCCCCGGAGCCGTATGGATTACTTCAAAGATGGATGGATGTGCTTTTTTGGGCTTCAAAATCTAAGGTACCATTCACTCCCATTATAAAGCTTGGAAGAGCAGGATATTTTTTAATATAACTCTGATTGTGTTTGGCTGAAAGAAGAAAGTCATATACACCTAGGAGTAAATTATGGGATAATTTTCATTTTTGGGTGAACTAACCCTTTAAAATGTGCTTCTAATAAGATACACTATTCCGGCATTATCCTGTCATATAATGTCAGCACAGTAAAGCATAAACATTTATTTTGTATGCTTTAAAATCTCTCACCTGTATGCACGTCAACTTCAATCACTTCCTGAAAGCGAACGCGTTTAGAAAGAGAGAATGCTGTCTTTAAAATATTCTTATTTAGGACTTTAAATAATTCTTGAAAGGAATATTATAGGATCAACAAAAAGCATAATGTTGATGACCACAAAAAATACTTTCAGCTTACCCTTCTTTAAAAAAAATACTAGTATCTGGGATAACAATGTGTGTTAACATGAGTTTAGTGCGATAAAATCACTAACATAAAGTTATATTCAATTTTACAGCTTATTTGCAGTATATATTAAAACGACTGTTAAATAGTTGATGTAAACAACTTTATAGCTCAAATTTTAAGTGCTTTTATAAAACTATAAGCTTCACATTTTTTGCCTTTAAACCCTCCAAAAATTGTCCCCATCACTTCCATTGCAAGGTCCTCACTGTTATCTCGATTTTTGCTTTTTTTAAAGAAAAGGAGGAACGAGTCGGAATTAATTTTTGAGGTAATCAACATTGACACAAATGCTGTCGATTGAGCTCAACTTGTACTGAACCCGAAATAAACCTTTTTGTCTCTGTTCTTGATGACCATTTGGAAGTTATCCACCATCACAGCGATGATCACACTTGGAAGGAATAGTAAAAAAAAAAGAAAGAATAAAGTACAAGTACATTCCTTGACCAAAAATATAATTATAATTGACAGGAAATGGAGTGGGTGTATTTCCTGGCTTACTTGAAAAAGATGAAGTATTCAATTATGATGAAAAGGGCCAGGAAGATGACAATATGAGGTGCACCTGTTAACATGTCAAAAGAAATGTGTCCTTTAACCTCAACTTAAACTTAAAGGAATAGTTTAGTCAAATATTTAAATGTAATGTCTGTCACCAACATGTCGTTTCAAAATCTGCATGTCATGAAACAAATATTGAGAGATTTTTATGAATCTATTGGCTGCATTTTCATGCAACACAATGAATCAGCAAGAAATAATTCAAGCTAGTTTTGTGAACAGGAGAAACTGATTCTCATATACTGAGCTCATGGACGCCAGAGAGACATTTATTGCAAGAAAGCTGCATAAGAGACTAAACCGGTGCTCGTGTTGCCATGCAATGTGTTAGCAGGGTGTGTTCACACTTCTAGTTCGGTCCTCTTGGTCCGAACCAAAAAAGAAAATGATACATTTAATCCTGGTTCGCTTAGCGTTCACACCGGCATTTTTAACAACAAACCTATCGATACAAAACCAAAGGCATCAGGAAAAAGTCAACCTGATTTTGCAACAGAACTTGCCAGTCATCCAAAACAATGCTGCTGCTGGGCGAAATGCTCTCGTTATATGTATATATGTATATATGGTGGTGTTTTTACCAGCTGAGAACAAACGAAGAGTTAATAAAATGTGTAAAGGAGTCAAAACTGCACCAGGAATTCCTCCGTTGTACACACAACAACATAGCAACATAATAAACAATAAATAAATTGATCAATTGTCACACATTATACATACATTTCTGCATATATACAGTGAAATTGTTTATTTTTCACATATCCCAGCTAAGCTGGGGTCAGAGTGCAGGGTCAGCCATGATACGGCACCCCTGGAGCAGATAGGATCAAGGGCCTTGCTCAAGGGCCCAACAGTGGTGTCTTGGAGGTGTTGGGGCTTGAACCCCCGACCTTCTGGTCATTAACCCAGAGCCTTAACCACTGAGCCACCACTGCCCACATAGCTCCTATAATGAGAAGAACCAGGTATGCTTGAGGTCAGTATTAAAGGCAAATTACTTCCTGTTTTTGGTCCATTTAGACGTCTTTGGTCCAAGTTGCGTTCATATAGCAATCGAACCGCACCAGAGTTCATTTGGAAGCGGACCGAGACCTACTATTCAAGGGTCTCGGCCTGCTTGTTTAGTGCGCACTAAGGTTTGGATGGCAGCGTTCACACTTGTTCAAATGAACCGCACTAACAGAGCAATCGCACCAGAGTTCGTTTTAATCTAACCAAACCTGCCAAGTGTGAACACACCCTTAGTCTTTACCCCTGGATATATATATACGGCTCAGTAAGCAGGGTAGGGTTGCACCAGCTGTGCGTCAAGGTCTCACTTATGTTAGGATGTAATGTTCACACCAAGGGCTTAGTAACTACTAGCCAGTTGTTACGTCCTCTGATGTATTGTGCAGCACGTGGTGCTGTGTTGTTGCTCTCTTTGACTCTCCTCCCCAGTCACAGGATTGGCCCATGCTAGGATTTGCTACTTTCTGGGATTGGTGCATGTTGGAGAGTCTGGGCTCTTTAAATGGAGCTTGTTGCCCAGAACAGAGAGACTGCTCTCGAAGTCAAGGGGCAGCCCGGACGATATGCCGTATAGCTTCCCTTTTGTGTGTAGTGGTTGATACTGAGTGTGTTTACAATCGTTGCTGTTAAGGTGTGTGCTAATGTGTCCCAGAGTTAAAATGTGTTAACTTTGAGATCGACAAATGTTTTGCTTATTGTTTTCGCCATTGTTATCTCCAATGTCTTTACTTCCTATCCTATTCCTATTTATTGTGTTGCATCCTTACCCCTAGACGGAATGAACACAGTGCTTAATTTGGTTACACTTTCGCACCACCTGTTCTTAAAGCAAGACTTTGCTAGCAGGTCGAAAAACTCTCCGTAATGCATAGCCACGTAATATGGCGGGACAATAACGTCACTTCCTTTCATCACTATTTGTAGGCAACTAAGCGAAGACTTTTAAACCAGTAAATATAAATGAGCCTCTAAACCGCTTTCCCTTAATCCCTTAAAAGACGTAAGGAAAACGGCGTTTGCGTTTACATGACATTTCAGAACACGACTTTCCACAAAAACCTGTGAATAATCCGTATGACAATCTTATGGTGCTTTTGCATCCTCTCTGAAGCCAAACAGGTTTGGAATGACATGAGGGTGAGTGCGTGAGGACAGAATTCTTCTTTTTGGATGACATATTTCTTTAAGCTAAACTGCGAATCTGTAAGCATGTGCTTGGTACCATTGTCTCGGCTGGTGTAATAGATGCTTGTCCACTCATCGAATGTCAACACCTGGAAAAGTGTAAACACTGTATCTACCAGGGAACCAAAGCATTTCGGATCAGACTTGTTGAAGGTTTCTCGGAACATAATGGTAAACATGAAATAGACGCAACACATGAGGATTAGGATGAATCCAATTGACTTGAAAGACTGTTGGAGGAAGGTCCCGATGAACTTGAGGCCCTGGAAAACACTGAGATTGAGACAAAGGTCTAATTAGATTCCATTTAATTTAGTGGGATAGATGGAATAAAATACCATATAGCTACACCAGGGGTTTCAATCGTGCTGTCCTCCGGGTCAATAGAGTTTGAGACTCCCGAGCTACACACTAATCCACCCTAAGAAGTTAAAGGTTTCAACTTCAACCCATTTATTGAATGGTAAATACTCATGCAAACTCTCACCGTATAGCCCGTAAGATCCTGAAGACCCTGATGGCTCTAAATCCTTTGAAAATTTTGAGCAGGCGGAAAAAGTTGGAGATTTGACCAGTTCCCAATTGTTTACCCTCGTTTATGAGGGGTAGTATCAGGTCTACCATACCCATCGTTGTGATCAAGAGGTCTGGAAAGTTGAGGGAACAACAAATCACATGGAAAGAGATTTCACGTTCGTGTCCATCGTGCTACACTGAATGCTTCTGGATGTTTTCAGTAACTCACCCAGAATATTCCATAGGCTTTTAAAGTACAGAAGACCAAATGTGATGATCTTCAGCATACACTCCACTGTATAAAAAGCCAGGAATACCGGATCCAGGGCTGACAAATGCCAAACTGGGAAAGATCAATGAGATTTGGGCAGAGAACCACCCCACATTTAGTTGATCTTGTGAAAACATGGTTTGCATGTACTAACACAAAAATAATTGATTGTGTTTATGGAATGTTCCAAGCAGCATTTCATTGAGTTGAATGGGGGGGGGAAGCTGATGACAGCAGCAGAGTCATTTTTGGGATGTAGTGTTGTACCTGCTGTAACTGCGACCCTTTCAAATGTCAGAGCCACTTGCGTTCCAGTGTTGATCGCAACCACCACGAGCATGACGTGCTCAAAGAGCTTAGTGAAGCTGGAAAGTTTGTGATGCAGTTGGTGAGCCCAGTCCTTCAGGGATTTCCACACCCTCGACATGCTCTCTGTAAAATAAAATAAATTAAAAGGGGTCCCAGTTGATGTCCCAGAATATAAATGCTGCTAAAACAGACATTTTCCAGACATTTTCAAAGCTCATTAATAAAAGAAATAGCCAAGTATTTCACAAAAGCAAATGAAGACATTTTTTGGGGGACATTTGGGACAGTCTTTTGAATTTTTAATTTTTTTTTATAATTATGTAATGCAAAATAAGTAAATATTAAATATATGTTTATTAATTTAAAAAAATGCCATTTATAATATGATTTATAATTAGAAATGTAATAATATTATTTTTTTCTATTCATAAATTATTTATAATTATTGTTATCAATAGATAGATCTCTTAAATATTTTCTAAAAAATATTTTAAATTGTGAAGTAATAATAAATCATTGTAATGTTTCGTACTGCCTTTAAATTAAGCAAATTTTCTAAAAAAATAAATAAATTATATATATATATATATATATATATATATATATATATATATATATATTGTGTGTGTGTGTGCGCGTGCATGTGTGTGTGTATATATATATATATATGTGCACGCACACAAACACAATATATATATATATATATATATATATATATATATATATATATATATATATATATATATATATATATATATATATATATTTGTATCCAGCCAGAATGGTTTATATTACTAATAAAAGACATGGATTTAACCCTGTAAGCTCGGATGGGCCCACCAGGGCTTGTACATTTTTTTTAAAACAATCCTCAAAATATTAATAACTACAGCCTTGACCAACACAAAACAGGTATTATTTGAAAGCTTATAAGCTGTATTTTCCAATGCATGCAGACATTATGACCAAAACTGAACAGGTGCTTTGAAATGTGCAAACAAATCAGAAATGTTGCACTGTACATATTATTGCAATCAGTAAAAACATCAAACTCATCAAATAGCCATGTGTCATATGTTATTGGAAAGTGCTCAAAGACTTGAATACAACCAGCCTATCTGTTTTACTCACAGACAAACATATAAAGAGTAATAGCCTAGCATATGTCTTTCACAATTATGTTAGTGTTGCTTCTATGCCATCTTTTCACTTATAACTTCATGTAAAATGAACGTAACTTTAAATATCACATACCATTACTTAGAGGAGGCGATTATATTTCAAACGAGCCCACACATACAAGGTAATCAGATGCATAGATCATTAGATAATCCACACAAAGCACAATGTTACATATGGCCACCAGGAGATGGCGCCAAATACAAGACACAAACTCAATGATGACTCAAATGACACAGAAGAAAAAAAATTGTTAATTATATAATATTATAGATACTAATATTAATAATAATATAAAATCTTAGATATAATATATTATTTATAATAAATATAAATACATATTTAAAATAAAATTGTTCTAAGCGTCAAAAAAAAAATTAAATTGTGAATTAATTTTAAATAATTGTAGTATGTTAAACTGCCTTAGTGCCGTTAAAGTCAGCGGATTTGTATTTGAAAATAAATAAAATCCTTGTATCAGGGCGGGATGATTATGTTATGTTGTGAGATCTTAATGCACACAGAATATGCGTTATTTTAGTAATGCAACATATAATTGATCTTTTCTTTTGTTTTTGGGGTGAAAACCAATCAATGTCATGACAGGGTTTAGATAAACAGCCAAGATTACCTTGTGTTGATTTGTCGACCCGCGTCATGACGCTCATTTACTGTGCAAACAGGGTGTAAAAGAACATCATGTTAATAATAAGAAAAAACAACAACAACAACATTGTAACAAAAGTGTAAGAACTTTAAACTTAAAAGGTTTGCTGGCTGACCTCGCGCGCGGTTTGTGTAGCGTTGAATGCGTTTATGTTCAAATCAAACTCTTGTCGTCTTGACATGACATCCGCAAACTACGTTTAAAGGTACAGGTAGTGTTTATGTTAATTTACGAGTTCATTTAAGACGTTATTACAAGTTTATATCGGGTGCAATACTTACCAAACATAACTATTATTTTCTCCTAGAAGTAGAGTTTAGCTGAAACCTCGGTTTATGTTTCTTAAAGGTGCAGTAAGCGATTGTAGAGTTCTGACTGAACCGTTGGATTAGCCACGCCCCCTCGTTCCAAAACCCCGCCCTCCACAGATAATTTTGAGACAAAAACTGAGCAAAAGAGCAGTGCTGTTTGTTCCTGTGGCTGTCAAATTCAACAGTGGCACAATAGCGTCCTCAACTGACAAACATTATGAATCATAGCCTCAGTGATTCACTTCAAACCAGAATGAGCTAAATTATTGACAGGTGAAAAGCATCAATGACAGCGGTCCGCGGACACATCTTTGCTTGCTGTTTACAAAGTCTACAGCTGTCACAGAGACCGGTGAGATATCTCAGGACACTTATTTCATTCATATCTTTTAGGGAGTAGGAATAACTTTATTTTGTGGTAACACATTGGGTCGGAACGACACGTGTAGCTCCGCCCATATCTGTTTTAATTGGTTTATCCAAGTACTCCAGAGTTCAGTCTGGACGATGGGGCGGAGTGACACGTGTAGCTCCGTCCATATCTGTTTTAATTGGTTTATCCAAGTACTCCAGAGTTCAGTCTGGACGATGGGGCGGAGTGACACGTGTAGCTCCGTCCACATCTGTTTTAATTGGTTTATCCAAGTACTCCAGAGTTCAGTCTGGACGATGGGGTGTGGCGACACATTGGGGCAGAGTGACACGTGTAGCTCCGCCCATATCTGTTTTCCTTGGTTTATCCAAGTACATTAGAGTTCAGTCTGGACGATGGGGCGTGGCGACACATTGGGGCGGAGCGACATTCATTGGTTTATCCAAGTACTCCAGAGTTCAGTCTGGACGATGGGGCGGAGTGACACGTGTAGCTCCGCCCATATCTGTTTTAATTGGTTTATCCAAGTACTCCAGAGTTCAGTCTGGACGATGGGGTGTGGCGACACATTGGGGCGGAGTGACACGTGTAGCTCCGCCCATATCTGTTTTCATTGGTTTATCCAAGTACATCAGAGTTCAGTCTGGACGATGGGGCATGACGACACATTGGGGCGAAGTACTTGGATAAAACAATGAAAACAGATGTGGGTGAAGTGACACGTGTAGCTCCGCCATATCTGTTTTCATTGGTTTATCCAAGTACATCAGAGTTCAGTCTGGACGATGGGGCGTGGCAACACATTGGGGCGGAGTGACACGTGTAGCTCCGCCCATATCTGTTTTCATTGGTTTATCCAAGTACATCAGAGTTCAGTCTGGACGATGGGGTGTGGCAACACGTTGGGGCGGAGTGACACGTGTAGCTCCGCCCATATCTGTTTTCATTGGTTTATCCAAGTACATCAGAGTTCAGTCTGGACGATGGGGCGTGGCGACACATTGGGGCGGAGTGACACGTGTAGCTCCGCCCATATCTGTTTTCATTGGTTTATCCAAGTACTCCAGAGTTCAGTCTGGACGATGGGGCGTGGCGACACATTGGGGCGGAGTGACACGTGTAGCTCCGCCCATATCTGTTTTCATTGGTTTATCCAAGTACATCAGAGTTCAGTCTGGACGATGGGGCGTGGCAACACATTGGGGCGGGGTGACACATGTAGCTCTGCCCATATCTGATTTAATTAATTTATCTACCTTATTTTGCAAGGCGGATTTAAGCAGCGGCTGCATTTCTGGCAAATGTGACAAAGTTCCGCAGTGTAAATAACTAGAAGCTTATAATGCCAAAATGTAGTGATATTGGCTTATAAACTATCACATAACCACAGGATGTACATCAGAATTATGCGCCAATGTCGGATAATTTTCTAACTTCAGCATTACTAGTAAAAGAGTATGTAAATCATTTACTTGTTGCTGTATGTAGTTGTATTGAAGAGACGGTAATAAAATCTGCATGGGAGGCGGGTGCGCTAACGACAAGGCTAAAGGCTACAGCCTCTAGTGTCAGTCGCTAGTGCACCTCTTGAGGTCAGGAGAGTGAGGTTTACACACTGCACAGCTATTTACCAGCTGGCTCCCGTTACACTGGCATCAATTCATTCTCTGAAGTTCATCGTAATAGACTGAAGTGATGTCTGGCTGGCACCGACTGCATTAAGTCCAACACCAAGCAGGAATGGAGCTGGATCCGGCCGGCTCTGGTAATCTCGGATATGAACCCCGAGGTTGAGACATTTCAATTTTCAGTAAAATTTTTCTTTGCAGAGTTATAGAGCATAATAAATGTTTCTGGTTCCGGCAGACCCAACTAAAGCAGCCTAATTGAGAGATGATGGATAAATTAGAGGTATGCTTGTCTAAACAGAGGAGTCTTTAGTCTAGACTGAAATGGAGTAAGTGTGTCTGCATCCCGAACTATGTTAGGGAGATTATTCCATAGTTTACGAGCCAAATAGGAAAAGGATCTTTATCCTTTTGTGGATTTTGATATTCTAGGAACAATTAACAGGTCAGAATTTTGCGATCATTATGAACGTGATGGAATATAGCGTGGCAGAAGGTCACTTAAGTACTCTGTGGAGCTACACTATTCAAAGCTTTGTATGTAGTCAACAGAATTTAAAGATTTTTACGCAATTTAACATGTAGCCAATGTAACGAAGATAAAATGGGGCTAATAATGATCATATTTCTGGGTTCTCGTCAGCACTCTGGCTACTGCAATTTGAACCAATTAAAGTTTATTTATTGATCTTGCTGGACATCCTCCCAGTAATGCATTACAATAATCTAGTCTTGAGGACACAAAGACAGATTGCCATCAGATATAACACTTAAGTTCTTTCCTGTTGAAGATGATGTAATGGTACATCCATCGAGAGTCAAATTATATTTTAGTGGCTTATTTTTTGGTCCAGTAATTAGCACCTCTGTTTTGTCGGAATTGTGTAGAAGGAAATTTCTGGCACTCCAATCTTTGATTTCATTGATACACACTGCTAATTTTGAGAATTGTGAAATTTTGTCAGGTTTTGAAGGAATATAAAGTTGTGTATCGTCGGCATAACAGCGGAAACTTATTCCACGATTCCTGATAATATCTCCCAGAGGAAGCATTTACAAGGAGAATAGCAGAGGGCCTAAAACTGATCCCTGTGGCACTCCATACTTTTGCTTGATTTGACAATTCCTCGTTTACACAAAGTGTTAGCGGTCTGCTAAATAGGCCCTAAACCATGCTAATGCAAGTCCACTAATGCAACATAATTCTCCAGCCTATTCAAGAGAATGACGTGATCTATCCTGACGAATGCAGCACTGAGATCTAAAAGCACTAGAAGTGAAATGCAGCTGCGATCAGATGATAAGAGCAAGTCATTTGTAACTGATAAGTGCAGTCTCTGTACTGTGATGAGGCCTAAATCCTGATGTTGAAGTATCTTGGGACGTGTCCTAAGGATAGCGAGTTGTTAATAATATTAAGAGGTTCTGAGATTACAGGAATACCTCTTAGGAGATTAGCTAACATACATGTTGCAGCTTTTGATGTTATGATAGGTCATGAAGAGCTAACAAATCTTATGACAGCAAAGGATTGAAGTTGTTCATGAGGAAAATTATTAGACACTGTTTTATGAGGTGTTGTGACAGATGATTACTGATAAAATTTTAGAAATCAGAAATAAAATTGGAACTATGCAAAGAAATTCATGAAGTCATTACTCTTGTGCTCCGAAGGAATATCTGAAATAATGGTGGTCGCAACTTTGAAGGTCCAAAAAGCACATAAAGGCTACATAAAGGTAATTCATGTGACTCCATTGGTTTAACCTTCATATTCAGAAGCAATATAAGTGTGACTGAGAATCAAATCAATATTTAAGTGCTATTTTTACTATCAATCTCCACTTTCACTTTCACCTTCGGTTTTGGCAATTCACATTCTTCATGCATATCACCACCTACTGGGCAGGGAGGAGATTTTATAGTAAAAAAAAAAAAAGGACATAAATATTCATGTTTCTCACCAATAAGACATAACCACTGGAGTCATATGTATTACTTTTATGCTGCCTTTATGTGCTTTTTGGAGCTTCACATTTTTGGTACTCATTCACTTGCATTTTATGGACCTACAGAGCGGAAATATTCTTATAAAAATCTGTGTGTTCAGCAAAAGAAATTAAGTCACCCCCCCATGCCATCCAGATATGTTTAAGCAAATGAGCAATTTTTTTTCGAACATGATCTCAGTGGTTTCGACCATAGCATAATTGTTGGTGCCAGATGGGCCGTTCTCTAGAATTTACACTGAATGGTGCCAAAAACATCCAGTGAGCAGCAGTTCTGTGGATGGAAACACCTTGTTGATGAGAGAGGTCAACAGAGAATGGCCAGACTGGTTCGAATCGCTCTGACCCCAGCTTAGTTGGGATATGTGAAAACAATCCATTTCATTGGCTCTGTACCTGTACTCTGCACAATGACAATAAAGTTGAATCTTATTTAATCAATGAGTGAAAGAGTCAAATAACAGGATGGTTACTGAGATTAAGCGAGACTGGTCATGTGATTTAACATGACCGCCCCCATGTGTGGACCCTCTCCGTGTAGAATAAAACACCATTTATAAGGTTACGGATATGACTGGAGTCTTCATTTTAGTGTGAGTGCTCATGATTTTCTACATAGGTGGCAAAATTACAATTCATGTCTTTAGGAGTTACACTTTTTTAATCAGTTAAAAATGACCGAGTGCACCTTTAAAACACGTGAAAACCTGCCCCAAGTAACCTGCCATTTACGTCCGTGCTCTGAAAACACATGACAAGCTTTTGGATAAAACGTGCCTTTTCTGTGTTCATTTGTTTACCCAAGAGCTATTATAATAATAATACAAGCAATATGATGATACTGGAATTAGTTTGTACTTAAATCAACATGAAGAGAGCTAAAATCAATGTTTGATTAGTTAATTTACATGTATGCATTTGGCAGAAGCTTTTATCCAAAGTGACTTACAGTGCACTTATTACAGGGACAATCCCCCCAGAGCAACCTGGAGTTAAGTGTCTTGCTCAAGGACACAATGGTGGTGGCTGTGGGGATCAAACCAGCAACCTTCTGATTACCAGATTACCAGTTATGTGCATAAGTTCAAATGGTTACCTAGAATAGTTAACTGAAATGAATACCACCCAATTCAATTGTGTTTAAATACAAACCTCTGTATGTAGCCCAGATGTGAACCCGTATACCACAACGAGACAGACAGAGAATGGGTTTAATTATAAAACTTTATTGAAGGCTTTTCCTTGATCAGGATGGAATGATATGAAAAAGATGCGACTCCATCTCCATGGAAATAAGGAGCAGGAAATAAAACCAGACGATTAAGAGAAAGAAAAATTCAGTGCTCTGCTTTGCACCTGTTCACATTAAAACCATTCAGCTCCAGAAATGCTTCACTCACTACCAGCCAAAATCCAAAATCCACATTAAACCATTTCGAGATGCATTCGCTCACTCTACACCACTGCATTTCACACGGCATCTGTTCATCTCAACAAAGTAAGTGTGCTTTCAGTTACCAGTCCTTTTAAAACAACAAGCCATTCGGGAAAGCACCGCTACGACTCAAACCCACAACTGTGGATCTCGATCTGCGGTGCTTTTAAATCAGCTGATTTTGGACGACTTTTCAGTGCGCTCCAGACTCGACGGCAGCCGTAGAATGTCCACTTTGGCCTCTTGATCATTGGCAACGTGAAAAATCTAGCTGAACTAAACACAAAACAAGCAGACGAACACACACGCCCCCCAGTGAGATCACAGGCTGGCCTCTGGCGAAAGGCAATACGTGACCACCAAAGCGGTCATCTGCGTCCTAAGAAGGATGGGCCATGGTTTGGCTATGTGGGAGGTGTGATGTGCGGCTATAATTTCAGCGTTCCTGGTGGAAGACTTCCGTTACACAGTCTGTAGAAGCGCAGATCGTTCACCAGACGATACACTCCCTGAGAAAACGATGGCAGGTCCTGTGAGGGGTGGTAAAGACAAGAACAAGACATGACTCGCATGTTCAAACAGGAGGTGAGTACATGCTGTACCTATCGCATAAGTCTTGTTCGTATATTCTCATTACCTTAAATGTCAACAAAACATATCAAATAGTCTATATAGTCTATTTTGAATCACATGCATGTTCTCCACTGTTTCACCAAATATCTCGGCCTCTGAGTGGACTAGAAGCTCAATCCAGGTGTTGCTGTAAAGCCGAGATCTTAATCTTTTAACCATTCGAAATCTGTACTGTTATTTTGTTGCCGAAACACCAGTCACATTACTGAGAACGAGAACTTTCATTTGATATATGACATGTGTATTAAAGGGCTATGTAAAACGATTTGTATTTCCACATCATCACCTCTAGGTGGCGATCATTCGGGAAGTGGAGGATATTAGTAGAGGTCGACCGATAGTGGATATCGCCAAAACCGATAACTAAGGTGGTGGGAAAGGCCGATAAACAATTTGCCGACAGTTTTCAAAATCGATTTATAGAATATCAAAAATATTATAATTATTTCATTACTACGGTGGGCAAAGACAAAGACTTCAAAATGAATAAAATCTCAGATGCAGTTTTTATGCTCAACCAAAATGAAGAATTGGTACAAAACACGGGATTTTTAAGTATAAACAAGCCCGAAACACACTCTTATTTAAAAAAAATTATGAAAAAAAAAACCACAAAACAACTATCGGCAACTCTCGACATTTTTGCTAATAACCAATATTTAGATATATGGGTATACCTCTAGTTTTTAGTCTTTATATTGTTACTTCATGTAAAAAATGCAAAGTTGATGGTATTGAACATTAAAGATTCTAAGCTTTTAAATGGTACCACATATGAGGGACTTTTATCTTATTTACACTTATCGCACACTTTTGGTCCTGCCAACAGACCCATCGGGAGGTCTGTAGAGTTTAAAAGGTTAAAGCAATATTTGGGGTTCGATACAAGTTAAGCTCAAAGTGTTTGTGGCAAAATGTTGATTACCACAAAAATTTCGTCCCTTCCTTTCGATTCTTTAAAAAAAAAAGCAAAATTCGAGGTTACAGTGAGGCACTTCAATCAAGTGATAAGGTTTGTGTCGTAATGACAATAGTTGACAAGTTGTAAAATTGGAGATATATATATATAAATATATATATATTTACACATAAAAGGTAGTTATAGAAGTAAATAACTGTAGTGATTTAAATATGTTCTTGCTAAAGTTAACAGTGGCTATTATAAAATGGTAGGTACTATATACACAACTGAAAAATATGCTGACTTCCTTTAACTGTTGAGGCCGATGTAATTGTTTTTTTCTCCCCAATTTGTAACGCCCAATTCCCAATGCGCTCCAAGACGTCGTGGTGGCGTAGTGACTCGCCTCAATCTGGGTGGCGGGGGATGAATCTCAGTTGCCTCCGCCTGAGACCGTCAATCCGCGCATCTGATCACGTGGCTTGAGCGGGTTACCGCGGAGACCTAGTGCGTGTGGGGGCTTCATGGAATTCTCTGTGGCATCCACACACAACTCCCCACGTGCCCCACCGAGAGCGAGAACCACATTAATGCGACCACGAGGAGGTTACCCCATGTGACTCTACCCACCCTAGCAACAGAGCCAATTGGTTGCTTAGGAGACCTGGCTGGAGTCACTCAGTATGCTGTAATTGGTTCTTTATACATGATGTCACTACGGTCAAGTCAGAGCTTTCATACAATTCAAAGTTTTCAACTTGTGAATACGAGTTCTTCTAAGGCGGCGTGAATGCTTTTGAAGTCGGAATCTCATAATTACTGTAATTCCGCGCCTTAAACACTCTTCACTGTTAAAACTCTACGACAAACTGGAAAATCTGAAAATCTCATTGTTAAATCTACAATAAAACCACAAATCTTTCTCATGCAGTTAAATACACGTAATGAGTGCTCACCCTCTCTGGCGTAAAGTTTCGGGCAAGATTCGTGCGTTGGTGTGGGTCGAGGCCTTGGCAACCGTTGAGGAACTCTGGCAAGAAGGAAGAGTAGAATGCTGTGAAATCCACGGCAGCCATGTTATAGAGGGCCAGTGTGATGTCATCCTGCAGGAGGTCGTGACTCTTGTGCAGAAGGACTTGAAGCAGAACGTTGATGAAGTGGAAGAGCATTGCATTCTGAAACAGCTTCTGAAACGCACGCAAGACAACATGTCGGTGTGAAAATAATAGAGCGAGCCAACCAGAGGGGAGAACTTTCTACAATGCCACAACTTCCTAAATTATCGGTTTGTTTGTTTAGTATTTCATTAGGTGTAAATATTGCACCCAGAATTCAAAAGCTGAACTATTTACACTATATAAATCAATTTAATTCAAGATAAAGTGCCATATGAGTGTGTGTTACCCTGTGGTACAGCTTGTGTTTGGTGTTCAGGACCTCCAGGTAACTCAAGTTTTGCTTGAAGATGTGAATATCCGGCTGCAGGAAAGACTGACCAAATGCCTAAAAGTCAAGACACAACAATGGTCAGACACAAAACTAGTCCCACAATATGCACGCCTGTGTTTTTTGCTTAATATGACTAGCCATGGCAGTTGTACACTTGCATATTTTAGGTCTCATTTTTTTTAAAGGCTGGGTCCAGGGAAATATTATTAATACATTGACAATAAAAAATAAAGTAAAACACTTAACAACATCTCTGACACAAAAAAGCAATTCGCAACAAAATCGCTTGATGGGTGCCGTTCTTTTTAATGAATCAGTCTGAATCAAGCAGCAATCAGTCTAAATAACGTATTGAATTGGTCAGACAACTGACACTGAATCACATGATTTACTCGATCACACACTGAACTGCAGGTTATTATGTCAAACTCAAAATGAGTCGAGAACATTATGGTGTTATGTGTACCTGTTAAAAGCAATCTTAAAAAGCACATTTGTATAGTTGTGAAACTTAAATCAGACACATTACTGACTGGTGGTTCGTATGACAACATGCAGTTAAGAATACACATCTGAACGGAGTTTCAGTTTATTGATGTTTAATAAAAGAAATGTAGTTTGTGTTCATGGCTGGTTAGAAACAAATCTCAAGAATAACATGCCTGCACTGCATTTAGTGTTCCTCATTTTATTGTAGAGGCTGTATATCGGTTGATATATTGGTTTTACCGATTAATCTGTGCCTATAGATGCTTTTTGGAACTATCTGTTATCTGCAAAAATCTGTGTCGATAGTTGACGATACTTTCTATAAATTATTAGTGTTCCTCCGTGGCCAATGCTAAAGGATTCTACAGTTAGAGCGGTTTGGTTCTGCAGTATAACAGCAGCATCTAGAGGTGAACATTTTTTTAATAAATCACAGCAAATCCCCATGAGGTGTCTCTCTATAAAATTGTTCATCGTTGACAATATTTGTATCCACACCTCACTTCAATGCATATATGTATGTATACATACATACACACACACACACACACGTTTTAATTAGATAATCAATTGTTCTAAATTGAAGTGAGGGCATGCAAAGAAAAATGCATTACATTACATACCATCCATACATACACCAATACACACATACACACACCCCCCCCCCCCCCACACACACACACCCCCACACCCCAACACACACACACACCCCCCCACACCCCAACACACACACACCCACGCCCAATACACACCCCCAACACCCCAATACACCCACCCCCAATACACCCCAATACCCACAACCCCAATACACCCACACACCCACAACCCCAATACACCCACAACCCCAATACACCCCAATACCCACAACCCCAATACACCCACACACCCACAACCCCAATACACCCAAAACCCCAATACACCCCAATACCCACAACCCCAATACACCCACACACCCACAACCCCAATACACCCACAACCCCAATACACCCACACACCCAATACACCCACACACCCAATACACCCAATACACCCACACACCCACACACCCAATACACCCACACCCAAAACCCCAATACACCCAAATCCCCAATACACCCACACCCAAAACCCCAATACACCCAAATCCCCAATACACCCACACCCAAAACCCCAATACACCCAAATCCCCAATACACCCAAAACCCCAATACACCCACACCCAAAACCCCAATACACCCACACCCAAAACCCCAATACACCCAAATCCCCAATACACCCAAATCCCCAAACACACACACCCAAAACCCCAATACACCCAAATCCCCAATACACACACACCCAAAACCCCAATACACCCAAATCCCCAATACACCCAAAACCCCAATACACCCAAAACCCCAATACACCCAAATCCCCAATACACCCAAAACCCCAATACACCCAAAACCCCAATACACCCAAATCCCCAATACACCCAAATCCCCAATACACACACACCCAAATCCCCAATACACCCAAATCCCCAATACACCCACACCCAAATCCCCAATACACCCAAATCCCCAATACACCCAAAACCCCAATACACCCAAATCCCCAATACACCCACACCCAAAACCCCAATACACCCAAATCCCCAATACACCCAAATCCCCAATACACCCACACCCAAAACCCCAATACACCCAAATCCCCAATACACCCACACCCAAAACCCCAATACACCCAAATCCCCAATACACCCACACCCAAAACCCCAATACACCCACACACCCAATACACCCACACACCCAATACACCCAATACACCCACACCCAAAACCCCAATACACCCAAATCCCCAATACACCCAAATCCAAAACCCCAATACACCCAAAACCCCAATACACCCAAAACCCCAATACACCCACACCCAAATCCCCAATACACCCACACCCAAATCCCCAATACACCCACACCCAAAACTCCAATACACCCAATACACCCAAAACCCCAATACACCCAAAACCCCAATACACCCAAATCCCCAATACACCCAAATCCCCAATACACCCAAATCCCCAATACACCCAAAACCCCAATACACCCAAAACCCCAATACACCCAAATCCCCAATACACCCAAATCCCCAATACACCCAATACACCCAAATCCCCAATACACCCAAAACCCCAATACACCCAAAACCCCAATACACCCAAATCCCCAATACACCCACACCCAAAACCCCAATACACCCAAATCCCCAATACACACACACCCAAATCCAAAATACACCCAAATCCCCAATACACACACACCCAAATCCAAAATACACCCAAATCCCCAATACACCCAAAACCCCAATACACCCACACCCAAAACCCCAATACACACACACCCAAAACCCCAATACACACACACCCAAAACCCCAATACACACACACCCAAAACCCCAATACACACACACACACACACCCAAAACCCCAATACACACACACCCAAAACCCCAATACACACACACACACACCCAAAACCCCAATACACACACACACACACCCAAAACCCCAATACACACACACACACACCCAAAACCCCAATACACACACACACACACCCAAAACCCCAATACACACACACACACACACCCAAAACCCCAATACACCCACACACACACACACACCCAAAACCCCAATACACCCACACACACACCCAAAACCCCAATACACCCACACACCCACCCACCCCAATACACACACACCCACACCCACACACCCACCCACCCCAATACACACACACCCACCCACCCCAATACACACACACCCACCCACCCCAATACACTCACACACACACACACCCACCCACCCCAATACACTCACACACACACACACCCACCCACCCCAATACACTCACACACACCCACCCCAATACACACACACCCACCCACCCCAATACACTCACACACACACACACACACACCCACCCACCCCAATACACTCACACACACACACACCCACCCACCCCAATACACTCACACACACACACACCCACCCACCCCAATACACTCACACACACACACACACCCACCCACCCCAATACACTCACACACACACACACACACCCACCCACCCCAATACACTCACACACACACACACCCACCCACCCCAATACACTCACACACACACACACCCACCCACCCCAATACACTCACACACACACACACACACACACACACCCTCCCACCCCAATACACTCACACACACACACACACACACACACACACACACACACACCCACCCACCCCAATACACCCACACCCAAAACCCCAATACACACACCCACACCCCAATACACACACTCCGGTAAATATAAAGGCCATAAAAAGCTTCATTTGGTAAATACTTAAATTTTGATGTGTGAATTGTAACAGAGCAAAGTCTTGATTTTTGACTTTATTTTCTGTTCAGATTTCCTGGACAGAAATTCATCTTTGACACTGGCATAAAAAATGCATCTTATCAGACAATACTGTACATCCACATACATGCCACATGATGAAACACATGGAACACACATTTGTCCCCATTAAAAACATACATAAAACTAGTGTATACAATATACACACGCGCGCGCACACCTACCCATATAAATATATATTACCTCAATAAAGAATTTGGTTTAAAACGGTTACCGCCAATGGAACAACTAATCTTTTATATATGATCTTTTTAGCCAGCGGTATACGCAGTCTACGCCCCGAAGGGAGGGCCTCAAAGCAGGAATGGTTGGGATGGGTCTGGTCTGAATACTGCAATTGCCTTTTTTTTTTTTCATAAAGTGTGAAAATAGCTCATGTGCTCCGTTTCTGGCCGGTGATCTTATTTGCTTCGTTAATTACTCTTATTCATTTATTTTTCGGTCTCATTGTTAAATGATCATAGCACGGAACAATGTCATATGTTAAAATACTTTCGATCATCGTTCTGTAAACCCTCCTATCAATACTAAAATTTCTTAATTTCCTGAGTAGGCCTAAACGTGGTCTTGTTTTCTAATGTATTGAATTTCAAAATAAGAGTCCCCAATGAATATCAGGCTTATTTACAGTTTAAAGTCCAACGTCATGCACCAAAACATAATTTTATTTATGAATATTATTGGGAATTTGGTTGCATAATAAACTGCATCCAGGATTGAATTCATTTTGGACTCTTGTAGTAAAAAAAAAGACAAATACTTTTTTTTTTTTTTAACTTAATAAATCACATTTAAAAACTCAGGCCACCTATTTCCACCACTTTAGTTATCGTTTCGGCTAAATCCACCATCGTTCGCCCTCCATTTCATCGAATCGCGCCTAGTTCAGACTTCTATAGTGATTTCTGCATGCGCAGTTGATACCTGCATGGCAGCAGTGAACTGTCCCTGGTTCTCCATGGGTTCTTCATCTCCGGTTCTCTGCACACTGCTCAGCACAGAACTCTTGAAGAAAAACCTCCAGTTTTGTTGGAGAATCTGGAAGAGCAGCTCAAACATCTCGGCTTTCACGTCTGGACAGGAACGCTACAGAACACACAGAAAGAGAGTCCTTCAGGGCTAAAAACTGTGGCTTCTAGAGAAAGGTAATTTCTTTTATATTTAAACTGATTAGGAAATTTAAAGTCGATTTCCCTACATAGAGTGTCTTTTGGCCATATACTGTACCTCTGACACTATTGGGTAAACCTGATCCAAACACAGACTGAGGATGCTGGGTAACATTGGTTTGAAGGTCTGACCTGGTTCCTGCACCACAACCTGAGACAATAACACCCAGATGAACAATGAATACAGTGCATTTAATAACAAGCTGATGTCTTCACAAAGTGATGTCTTGTTTATTAACCTGCAAAATCTTGAGAAATTTCTGGACCACTTTGGAGCCCGAGCTGCCCTCCTGTATGATGCTCACCGCCAGCTGCTCTCTGAAGAACATGATGAAGATCAACCAGTTAACCATATTCAGATTGACTTTTCTGATGGCTGTCTGGTAAGTAGGGAGAGTTTTCCTCATCCCTAGCAACAACTGCACACATCTTTCAACGCTTAAAAGTTTAAAGCTTCCATGTCATGCTAAAGAAGGCCTCACATACCTGGTGAACATGTTGAGAAAGGTCTGGATGATCTGCTCTGTGAATGCCATGCCCATCTGCACACGCAACGCTTGAAACAGCGTGAGAAAGAAACTCAGCATCTCATCAGTCACATCTGAGGGGGAAAGAATCCAATAAATTCAATGAAACATCAGCAACGTCATGTCACTTCCTGTTGCCAGTAGGTGGTGCCATGACTATAACTGAATATTGGCACGCAGGTGTATTCAGGCCGGGACGGTTATCAAACATGTGAAGTTTTGGGCAGATTGGACGTTGTACGTATGAGTTACAACAACTTCCTGTTTCATGGCGAAACATCGAACTTTATCAGGCCGCCGTGGTAACGGCGTTCTAAGAAAACTCAAAATCTTCGTAATTTAGCACCGCCAAGGCATTTAGATTAGACTGACCAAATATGATGTTGATCCGATTTATTAAGTAGGAGTTGTTTGTTAAAGTAGGGGCCTGGAAATGGCAAAAACTGAGCAAAAATGTCAAATAAAAATGGCTGACTTCCTGTTGAGTTTAGGGCATGGGTCCAAGACACTTTTTTGTAGGTATTGGCATCTTAGACATGTGTGCCCATTTTCGTATGTGTAGGTGAAACGTTGCGTAAAGCGCACATCGTTGAAAGTTTGTTGGTGGCGCTATCGAGCCATTTTGCCACACATAGTTCTGAAACCCATATCAGATGTACATTTTTGGCACTTCTGATGCATGTGCAAAGTTTCATGAGTGTTATTTTTCCCCAAATGAATCGCATTTTTGAGGGCCTAAACATAAACGCCTAAAAGAACAATAGGGTCCTTGAACCATCGGTGCTCGGGCCCCAATTACAGTTACAGTGCGGCACTTACAATGTAAGTGAATGGGGCCAGTCCATAAACATTAAAATACACATAGTTTCAAATGTATAGCCACAAGATGTAAACATTATACATGTTAACATGATTTTAGAGTACAAAAATAACGTTAAACTGTGATTATTCACCTGGTTGTTGTATGAAGAGGGGGAACAGGGCGAGCGTGATCTGCACAGATTCCTGCAGACTGTGGTAACAGATCTGACGAGACTTGGTGGCTTCTCCAGATATACAGTCTACCAGATCCTTCAACAGACACAAAGTCTGCTGGATCACTGCTTTACCTAAAAGACAAACAAAACAGGATACAAAACTTAATTTAATAAATAAGACTGTCTGTGCAAAGTTATAGCCAGTCTTTTAACTTGTGTCATGACCAAATGCAAGGACAACAAAGATTGCAGCATAGCCTAACTGTTTACATGGAGCAAACTCCACCCACAGGAAAGCTACATGCACCAAACTTGGTGTACAGACCTTCAGACTGTTCTGTAAAAGTGTGCGCTGTCTTTTCTAACTGATTTGACTTCAGTTAATATGGTTTTCGTACAGCGGATGATCAAAAATCAGAAAAATCCTGTTTCAGTGACATCACTTTTTCCCCCGCACCCACCATATTTGTGACCATCAGTGGGAGGAAACAATGGCTATTAATAGAAATACACCTGTAAAACAATATCAAAAAACACTTTTGATCCATGCAACATTTATAAATAGAAACTAAAATGTAGCCGGCTTTTGCCAGATCCCACAGCGCCTCACAATGAAGAAATACGGAATTGTGGTCATACTGTGACGTCACATGAAACAGGTCAATAGACTTATACTGACGGAATGTTCAATTTGACCAACGGAATGTTCGTCAATTCAAACTGCAGCGGTCAAAAATTCAAAAGTAAACAAACCCACAAAAGGTCTTTGATCTGCTATAGTGGAATAGTCCGGGTTCAATACAAGTTAAGCTCAATAGACAACATTTGTGGCATAGTGTTAATTACAACAGAAATGTATTTTGGCGTGCCCCTCCTTATCTTAAAAAAAAAAAATATATATATATAAATCTGGGTTTGAATGAGGCACTTACAATGGAAGTGAATGGGGGCCAACCCGTAAATGTTTAGATATCACCGTTTCAAAAGTATAGCCACAAGACAAAAACAATATGCGGTAACATGATTTTGGTGCGGGGTTCCCCAATTAGTTTTCACCAAGGGCCAAATTCTGTCAACAATACAAAGTCACGGAACACGGTACTTGATGTAATGACAGTGACCATTCACTTGCATTGTATGGACCTGCAGAGCTGAGATATTCAGATATTGTCCGGTCTACATCTAACGTTGTATTTAACCAAGAATATTCCTATTAGTTATTCATTTCAAAAGGTCTTCATACTCATGCTATGGTCAAGGCACACTTAGTGGGGTTTAATTAAGGCAATAGTATCAATAGTAATCATCCGTTGCACTCACTGTTGGGATGATGGTTGGGTGGGCGGGGCAGGAGGCGGTACTGCTGCGTGAGACTGCTGAGAAGCCGTGTGTGATTGGTTGATCGGCTCGGCCACTGTTGTTCTGCTTCTGGTAGGCTGGGCCACGGTAACAGTAACATGTTGGACAGAGCCCGACACACAAGGACATGAGCCTGAAACACACAAAACAAACATTACATCACAAACAAATTTAGACAAACTAAGTGCAAACTGTGCCGTGCCATCCCATGTTTAAAAGCCGGCCCAAAATAAACAAATTCACATGCACACCTCTTGAGGTAATCTGTGGTTATGATTCTCTGTGATCATGTTGAAGATATTCTGCACCGCTTGCAATGACATCAAAAACACTGGCCGTACGGTGGTCGCCATGGAGACCAGGAGATGGCACGCAGATAACAGTAACTTCTCTGGAACCTGAAATAAATGTGGATAACCAGACAGTTATACCAGACAACATATTAATCTAAACATTTGATGTGTTAGAGCTCACAGAATCTTAAAGACAACTTTACAGCTGTACAAGCCTAGACTGAATTACATGCCAATGACTAAAGACCATCACCTTGGCATTGATGAGAGGGGTCGTGGCTGCCATGCTCGACCTGATGAGATCCACAAATTGGGTTTGATCTTGTTGACGCTGCACCTCCCCGCAGAACTGAGCCAGCCAATGAGAATACGCCTGCAGAGCGGCCAATGACTGCGCATGGCTGCAACACAGAAACATTTCACAAAGCACGAAAAACAAAAAAGATTTAACGTCGATGTGAACCGACAGCCAGAGTTGCGACTACTTACACGTCTATAAGGTCCGGTTTGAGCACAGAGGGAACAGCCATTTCTACATCGTACAAGCTGATCTGAGAACCGTAACACGACACTTCCACCAGCCTGCGAAGATGAACAAGAATTCAAGTTGAGATATTGTCGTCAGACGATTATGTATAACCACACTTAGCAACTGACACATCTGTGTAGCATTTAAAGGAACAGTTCACCCAAATATTGTAATTCCATCATAATTTACTCACACTCATGTTGCTCTAAACCTGTATGGCTTCACGGATTCACACAAGATCTTGCATTGTTTACCACTTGACTGGAAAACGACTTAAATTTGAGATAGTTTCTCACCATAATCATCATATGCCTTCAGAAGACTTGGAATATGCTGCACGATCCGCACGGTGTCCGCGATATTCATAAAATTATAAGTACGACATGCATGAGGTTGACTAAATTACAATTTTCATTTTTTGGGCAAACTTTTCCTTAATCCCAATGACCCGCCATTTATAATTCACAAATACTGTGAATTACAACATAAGCATTTATTTATTCGTGCATTAATAAAAAAAATAAATAAAAAAAAAAGTGAAATACTTTTCAAAACAATTTAAATTGAAAGCTTAAATTTAAGATTTAAAATGTAAGTTGTTTACATTTGCACATTACTTTGAAAAAAAAAAACAGCGTTAGCAAGAAAAATTAAAATATTTTCAAATCAATAGAAAGTGAGAGCTGAAATCAAAATCATCCTTTTCTCTTAGTTAAAGCCTTAGTTTCTTTAAAAATGTATTTAGACATCATTCAAAATTCAAAAGGGTGATTTATGTCATTTGTCTGCCATTAAAAGAGAAGTTCACTTAAAGGGCACCTATTATGCCCCTTTTCACAAGATGTCATTAACATTTTTGGTGTCCCCAGAATGTGTCGGTGAAGTTTCAGCTATAAATAACTCACAGATCATTTATTACACCATGTTGAAAATGCTCATTTTTGGGTGGGAATAAAAACGAGCTGTTTTTGTGTGTGTGTGTGTGTGTGTCTTTAAATGCAAATGAGCTGCTGCTCCCCGCCCCGTATCCAGAATAGGGCGGAGTTTTGACATCTCTGCTTCAGATTATTAGACATCAGCAGTTTTGCAATGATGGATGAGTGACACACTGACACACACACACACACACACACACACACACATTCACTATGTGCTATAATGAAACAAAACACAAACAAACATGTACGCCTGCAGTGTCAGTCAACAACCATGGGCGGGGCCTGTACAAAGTGACATCACTTTGTACAGAATCTGCGAATGGCTTGTTCTGAAACAGTGCTTATGATTAATGGGGATTAAAAAAAAGGACTGGGTGTATTTTTATCATTATGGGGTGGTTGTGCACACACACTGCCAACACACATTTATGTTCAAACACAACGCAAAAGTGAATTTTGCATAATAGGTCCCCTTTAAAAATGTATAATTCGTCTGTATGTCATTCCAAACCCATATGACTTTCTGTCTTATGCGGAACACAGAAAAAGCTTTTTTAATACAATGGCAGTGGATAGTGACTCACTTTGAAGCTATAAATTGCCATTGTATTGAAAAGACAGACCACGATATTCATCAACACATCTTGTGTGTTTTGCTTTTAAAATAAATAATACGTGATTGGAACTAGATGAAGGTATGCCAGTTATGAAAACGTTCATTTTTGGGGTGAACTATTCCTTTAAGAAATGTGTTTGTTGTTGTTGTTTTTTTTGGTTGCTAGGGTGTTACTAGGTGGTCGCTTAATGGCCCGATTCATAGTTCACACTCAAGTGTCTAGGTTCTAGACATAGCTAGGATAATTCGGCCTATTTTATCACCTCCCCAAGTCTGATTGTTTAATAAAAAATACAAAAATAACACCACTAATAATGAGATCAGAGATGTAAAAACATGGTGTAAACATGAGCAAATCATTTGACATGAAGATAATTAAGTGCAGATGTAAGAAGTTAGTGTTGCCGTAGAATGAGGAACTGACCTCTGCACGATGGAGAGAGCGTCGTTAAAGCGAGACGTGAAGACGTCCCCTGTGAAAAACTCGGCTAGTCGCCCGACCGCCTGCAGCAGAGAGCTCAAGTCTCGGAGAGCGCAGTGAAGCCTTCTACAGTCAGCTTCTGCCGTGATGTTCAGCCTGCGACCTACACACAGAGAGAAGTGCAAAACAATTCAACATCAGCTCACTATCAAGACCAGACCAAAACCACCACAAACAACATTAAATATCAGAGCAAAATCTACCAGCCATGCTACTAAAACAGTAACACTTGTACACTTCAACTTCCTCCGCTTTATGCAAATACTTAGTGTGTCATTGTTAACATGGGTTGATTAAAGCCCCTGGTTATGAAAAGTCATCACTGTAATGTAATGTAAACATTATGCAATTTAATTTGATGTTTGAGGCTTTAATAGAAGGAAGTCAGGCAGCACAAAATGACTGGCTGCATGAAGAACAAAGGAACTGAGATAAACATCATATGTCCAGCAAATTCCCCTTTGTGCTTCGGCGCACTAAGAAATGAAGTTTAATTAGGCTATAAAAAAAACAAAGAACTTTTCGGTGACTGAATGAGTGAAAAAGTCTTGCTTTGTTTCAACCCCTAGCTGTTGGTCTACATAGTCAACTACCTTCAAAGGCAGCCCCAACTTCCTCTTTAATAGGAAATGCGTCAACATAGGACCGAAAATGCGGCTTGACAAACCGTTTCATTGGGTCTTCAATTAGAGGGATCTATTTTGCTTGGTAAATTGAAATGCGACCAGGGATTGGCTTAGCCGTTAAGGATAAATATGACGATGTCTTGGAGTTCAATCTAAACGATGTCAAAGTCGAAAACAGCTCGTCTCTTCAAGCCCATGATGGCTTGAGGGCCGTTCACACCAAATGCGTCTTTGCATCCATATGCACCAGATTTGAATAGTTTTTTTCAGTAAACACGAGATAGAGGAACCCGATTGACAGCTGCGCTGCATCTCGTAATGAAGGTGAGAAAATGAAGAGAAACTCACTTGCTCCGGATCTCACAATGTACTGTTGAAGTCCAAGATAAATGTCTAGATCTTCCTGGAGAACTGGAAACTAAAACACACAAAAGACAATCGTGTTCTAGTCATAACGTGTGGATAATGAGATTTACATTTGTGGGTTATTGCAAACTTTGATTTTAAATATAAAAAAAAGGTTCATATGTTGTGTGTATAACCAGTTATTCTCCATTCTTTCAGTCCAAATGAAATCTGATGCTCTGGCACCAACCCACATTTATTTCAGGTTCCAGAGTAGTTACTGTTATCTGCATGCCATCTCCTGGTCTCCATGGCAACCACCGTACAGCCAGTGTTTCTGATGTCATTGCAAGCGGTGCAGACCCATATATAATACTTATTCTAGTAGCCAAACAGCCAAATCCGACACAAAACTAGGCTAAAAAGGGGGCGTTTATCTGCAGACGTGATTACTTTGCATTATGATCATTGTATATTAAATATAAGGGAATTTTAAAAATGTTTAGACTTTATTTACTCGCAAATCAAATCACTGATTAACTGTAAACAGCACTCAAATCAAATTGGGCAAATATCCTAATAACATCAAACCCCATTGGTTTTCGCACGTCTCGTGACCAAATGTCAGGAACAAAATATTCGGTCGCAAAGTGATTTTATGGCTTCAGAAGACATTTATATAGCGCTTTTCTAGGCACTCAAAGCGCTTAACATAGTATAGATGGGAATCTCCTCACCTGGATGATGCGACGGCAGCCATAGTGCACCAGAACGCCCACCAGCTATTGGTGGAGAGGAGAGAGTAGAGTGATGTAGCCAATTCAGGAATGGAGATTAACACGAGTCCATGATAGATAGGGGCCAATGGGGGGAATTTGGCCAGGACACCGGGGTTACACTTTACGAGAAGTGCCCTGGGATTTTTAATGACCACAGAGAGTCAGGACCTCGGTTTAACGTCTCATCCGAAAGACGGTGCTTTTTTACAGTATAGTGTCCCCGTCACTAATACTGGGGCATTAGGACCCACACTGACCGAAGGGTGAGCACCCCCTGCTGGCCTCCCTAATACCACTTTCAGCAGCGACCTTGATTTTCCCCAGGAGGTCTCCCATCCAGGTACTGGCCAGGCTCAACCCTGCTTAGCTTTAGTGGGCACCCAGTCTAGAGCTGCAGGGTGATATGGCTGCCGATCAACTCTGTCAGTTCAAACCAGTCTGACCATTCTCCGTTGACCTCTCTCCTCAACAAGACGTTTCAATCCGCAGAACTGCCGCTCACTGCATGTTTTTGCCACCATTCTGAGTAAAACTTTTTTTAACGCCATGCCAGAGCTTCTATGGCGAAATCAAAACTTTTTTTTCACGAAAGCAAAAAAGCCTTAAGGGTTTAGAACAAAAATATGGTGAGTAAATAATGACAGAATTTTCATTTTTGGGTGAACTTTCCCTGTAAATCATTCATGACTGCTTTGGATTTCACAGAGAATGAGATTCAAATCAAAGACTTCCACATTAAACGCCCAAAATTAGATTTGCCAATGAAGTGTCAATTGTTCCCAGTACAAAGGGAGAACACACGCGCTCGCACATGCACACCTACCAGAACAGAGAAGGTCTGAGAGGGCAGCAGTTCCATCACCTTGGCAACCACTTCCAAACTCTGACGCAGATATCTCTGCCATTCCGTCTGTCGCTATGGAAACAAGAGGGGGAAAGAGCTGCATTCAAAACGCATGTTCTAGAGAACACAAAACCGTGTATGTTGGTTTGATTCTCACATCATCATCAAGCGTCTCGTCGTCAAGTTCTTCTAGTTGACTCTGGTTTATCCTGAACTGAATCCGGTTAAGAACTTCCCGCAGAAGCAGAACTAGAGCATCTTTATACCTGTAAACACATTTTACAGCATTCGGTCAATCAATACAGGAAACAAACAGAACAGCACATTTCATTGTTTACCTTCCCTTTGCTGTTATTTTCACATGCAAATGAGCTTTTGATTCGACACAAATGATACCTAGATGTTTGTAGCTCTTTGACGGTAGTGGTGACGTTCCAGCAAATCTCCGGCAACAACGGACAATTTTCCGCAAGTTTGCGCCAAAGCACATTTGCATGTGAAAATGATCAGTGGAGAATTTGCGGCAAGTTTGCCATGATCTCTTGATTTTCATAACGGTCCTTTTATGAGCCCACAGACATTTTCACGCACCTGTTAATGACGCTGTCTCTGTCGGCCAATCGGCTTCTGATCTTGGTGGTCAGGTAGTCCAGGAATATACTCCAGATATCAAGACAGACCAGATAGCCCTCGTGATTAGGCTGCAAACAAATTCATATTCGCAATTGTTAATTTGGGACCAGGTGTACATAAATTTAGATTTATTCCATGTTAAATAAATCAAATTTCACAAAGTTCCCCAGCTGAACTTTTACATTTTGTTCATACTTAGTATTGAAGAAAGTTTAACTTAAAAAAAGGTGAAAGCCAAAATATTAAATGCCATGGATAAACATTTACTGAGTAATCCAATACTTTGTAGAGGGGAATTTCTGCTTATGATTTTGGAAGAAAATTACAAGTCAGAAAATAACCTTAGAAATGAGGAAGCATCTTCATTTTATTTTTACAAAGAGATAAGTAGGCCTATCACTAAAATAAGTTGACTTCAGCACCCTTGTTGCATTATATGACAATTGTGAGTCCAAAAATGTGAAAAAACACTGTTGTTTTTGCTAAAGTTTGAGTGCAAAATCATTTTAGCTTCTACAGAGCCCCTTAGAGGACATTTTTTTCTTAGAGTTTGCGTGCCCTCACAATTAGTTTTGTGGGCCCTTGCAATAAATTGACCATAGTTTTACTGAAATAACCATATTTTAACCTTTATATTCATAGTAAAACAATAGTAAAATACAGGAAAACAAGGACTGGCAACAAAACTCATAATTGTGTGGTTATTTTGATACCATGTTATTTGTAGTAAAACTATAGTAAGCACAAGATTGACCATGGATAATCTATAGTAAAACGCCAAAAAACATGGTTACTTTTCATAGTTAATGTAATATTACTACAGTAAATCCATGGCTTCTGTCAAAAAGGAGTATATACATAAAATACAAAAATAATTTAAAATTGGTTAGCCCAAAACAATCATGATTACTGCAAAATTACTTTAAAAAAAACATGTTTTACACCAAAACAAATACAGTCTACAATATTGGTAGCACTTTATTATAAAGTTACATTTGTTAACGTTAGTAAATGCATTAGGTATCATTTACTAACATTAACAAAATATTTTTACAGTATTTATTATTTAATTATTAGTTAATAAAAATTAAATGTTTCATTGTGTTTTATATTTAAATGTTAACCATATTAATATAGTAAAACCCACTAAATAATGATTTTTGTTACCATAGTTTTCATTTTCCTGTATCATCACTATGGTTTCACTACAAATATCAATGTTAAAATATGGTTACTGTAGTTACACCATGGTAAATTTATATGAGGCCACGCAAACTACTGCAAGCACAAAATTGTAAATTTTAACGGAAAACTAATGGCGAAGGCACGCAAAACGAATGGCCAGGTCCACGAAAAACCAATGGCCAGATCCCGCAAAACCAATGACCAGGTCCCGGCAAAACCAATGGCGAGGGGCACGCAAAACCAATGGCGAGGGGCACGCAAAACCAAGGGCGAGGGGCACGCAAAACCAAGGGCGAGGGGCACGCAAAACCAAGGGCGAGGGGCACGCAAAACCAAGGGCGAGGGGCACGCAAAACCAATGGCGAGGGGCACGCAAAACCAATGGCGAGGGCACGCAAAACTATTTCAGAAAAAAATGATTCCCGTCATGTCCTCTAAAGTGCTTCGTAAGATTCTGGTTCAAAACAAACTTTCCTTTTTGTATCTTAATTTTAAGGCCCCATATTGTTAAATCCCAGAGATATGGGGCTCTCAATGTGGTTACATGCGCAAATTTTACACATTCGAAAACCAAAATGAGGGTCACATGGTATGAAGCTAGTAATTTAAAAAACAAAGGTCTGAAGTGCAAATGTTAAAACTAGAAATGTACGTTTCATTATTTACATAAAAATAATGTCAAAATCAAAAATGATATAATTACAAATGTCTTTTTTATACCTGTAGATTTGCTTTAGAAGAACATTTTAATTTTGGCTCTCCTCTTCAAAATAATGGATTATGCAGTAAATATTGATCCATGGCAGATATGCATTTAATATATAGAAAACGTGAAGCGAAGAGGAAAAAAGGTGATAGTGTTGAAAATTAGGAATATTGAGGAACAGGGATAGATCGAGTAATCAGGGACAGGAAAGAGATGTTACATAGGAGATGAATATGGTAAATTAGAGCCAGTGCTTTCTGGAATGTTTTACCTGGTTAAAGGTGTATTTGAAGAGCAAAGCTAGAAATTCCACTAGAGGAAACTGTGCGTTAGATTCAATCCTCCGCAGATGAACGCTAACAAACAGCCGGAGGAAATCTGTGAACTTTTCCACATAGCTGAGAGAAATAGACAGACAATAGAGGGTTAACAGTGATGTTACTAAAGGAAAAGGTCACTCAAAAAAGGCAATTCTGATCACTTATTCACCCTTATGTCATTTAAAACCCACATTAATAAGTCGTCCATAGACTGTAGAACACAAATGGTGAAATTTTGAAGACGACTTGGGTTGTCAAGTTCCAAAATTACATCAAAAGCACCATTACAGTAACATAACAGTCCATATGACTTGTGTGCTTATGATAGCTTCTTGTGAGATACAGACAGAAATTTCTAATTCACTTTTTATTATATAGAACAAAAACAGGAGATTCATCAATTCACAGCCACATCATGAGGGCGAGCAAATTTTCATTTTGGGGTGATGAAGATGTAGAGAAATGTAATTCCTTACCTTTCATCCAAGTCCTGCAGTCTGCTTTTGATAGTGTGTGTGTTGGTGTGCGAGTGTGTATTTGTGAGTCTTTGCAGCAGATAGAACGTTTGTTGAAACATGCGGAGCAAAAACTCCTCAAAGTCTACAGGGACGCAATTTTTGCACATAAGCTCGTTAATACAGTTCATCGCCATGATGCCCAGCCTGGCTCGTTCGGCGTGGCCAACCATCTGACTAGTCCTGCTGCCGCCATTGGCTAGGAGGCTTCCTGGGGCGGAGTCTCCGTTTGAAGTGGGCAGAGGCTTGGATTTGATTGGCTGCTGGCATCCAAAACGAGCGAAATGAAAGATAGACGCGAGGAGGGATGGAGTGATAGAAGACGAAAGAGGAATCCAGCTGAAGAGATGAGACAGACATTCCAGCGCAAGCAGACACAGAGCGGCGCTCTCAGAGTCCAGGGTCATCGGTGCGCTGTTGCCCGCCAAAACACCTACAGAAAACATGCAGGTAAAGTTTGTCAAGACACACTTTGATGCTGGCTTGACAAATCCTTGTCTGAAATTTTAAACTAGTTTTATAAGTCTGAAGGTTATAGAAGACATTAATGTGAAACAAATCAACAGCTAGGTAGACAGATAGATCAATCAGATTACAAGGCCTTTTGTGGGTTTGTTTACATTTGAATTTTTTGTACAATTGGAGTTTGAATAAACAAGCATTCCGTTTACGTTTAAACATTGTCAATGCAAGTCCTTCAGATTAAAGCATTCCGTTTACTTTTAAACATTCCGTCAACGCAAGTCCTTCAGATTAAAGCGTTCCATTTACTTTTAAACATTCCGTCAATGCAAGTCCTTCAGATTAAAGCGTTCCATTTACTTTTAAACATTCCGTCAACGCAAATCCTTCAGATTAAAGCGTTCCGTTTACGTTTAAACATTGTCAATGCAAGTCCTTCAGATTAAAGCGTTCCATTTACTTTTAAACATTCCGTCAACGCAAATCCTTCAGATTAAAGCGTTCCGTTTACTTTTAAACATTCCGTCAATGCAAGTCCTTCAGATTAAAGCGTTTCGTTTACTTTTAAACATTCCGTCAACGCAAGTCCTTCAGATTAAAGCGTTCCATTTACTTTTAAACATTCCGTCAATGCAAGTCCTTCAGATTAAAGCGTTCCGTTTACTTTTAAACATTCCGTCAACGCAAGTCCTTCAGATTAAAGCGCTCCATTTACTTTTAAACATTCCGTCAACGCACGTCCTTCAGATTAAAGCGTTCCATTTACTTTTAAACATTCCGTCAACGCACGTCCTTCAGATTAAAGCGTTCCATTTACTTTTAAACATTCCGTCAACGCACTTCCTTCAGATTAAAGCGTTCCGTTTACTTTTAAACATTCCGTCAACGCACGTCCTTCAGATTAAAGCGTTCCGTTTACTTTTAAACATTCCGTCAACGCAAGTCCTTCAGATTAAAGCGCTCCATTTACTTTTAAACATTCCGTCAACGCACGTCCTTCAGATTAAAGCATTCCATTTACTTTTAAACATTCCGTCAACGCAAGTCCTTCAGATTAAAGCGTTCCGTTTACTTTTAAACATTCCGTCAACGCAAGTCCTTCAGATTAAAGCGCTCCATTTACTTTTAAACATTCCGTCAAAGCACGTCCTTCAGATTAAAGCATTCCATTTACTTTTAAACATTCCGTCAACGCAAGTCCTTCAGATTAAAGCGTTCCATTTACTTTTAAACATCCCGCCAATGCAAGTCTTCAGATTTCTTATCATCTACTGTGCGAAAACTTTAGGTCCAATAAGGTAGAAAAGGCATAGCATACTATTCCAGAACAGTCTTAAGGTCTGTACCAAATTTGCTGGACGTAGTTTGAAAGCTCTAGGGCAGAGTTAGTGTTAGAAATTTTGGTATTGTAAAATAACAGTATGTTGGCCTTCTCAAACCAACATAATAACAGGAATTCATTATACTGAGAAGCACTGTTTTTCTTTTGCCTCATGTATGTACAAAGGACAGCAATGGCTAATGTCAATATTTGCACTGCAGAATAACTGTAACTTCAGTATCATATGCCTTCAGAAGGCTTGGAATATGATGCATGAGTCGCATGGACTAATTTTATGATACTTTTGAGTCCTTTTTGAAGTTTTAAAGTGAGTCTCTAAAGAAAGCAAATTTGTTTTACAGTGTTTGCTTACCTGCCATACGTCTGTAAGACGTTTCCTAAGAAACAATTAAGGACATTCAGCAGTCTGAAGAGATATTTATAACTTGGAATGTAAATCTTAATGTTTTTCAGATGTTTCTACAAGTGTTGTCACTCAGTGGCCTGTTTACATGACAATGTTTTCAATTAACAATAGGAAAACTTTTTATGCATTTCGGCTGTTTGTTTACCCGACAATGTCGTTTTGGGGCCTGAAAATGCTAACTTTTGTATAAACGACGACATCATGCACACGTATTACGTGTTCAGTCTACACGCATGAATTTCGAGAACTTCGTCCTTACCTCCAAGGCGAACAGACCAAGACTGCCCCCTGCTGACTGAGACTGCTTTGCGTTTTCATTTATTTCAGGGAATTGAGATAATAAATTAATAATATCAGTAATGTTTTGCAGGTCTCATTTGCAACCACAGAGACAAACAGACAAATAGATAAACAAAAAAAGTGCAATGACCCAAATAACCAATAATGAGATTTATCGCTTTCATTTTAATTGATTTTATCGCTAATTTGTTGCAGCTCTGATTTCAGCCATTAACAACCTTTAATTATAGATATTGGTATCAGCCATGGAAAGTCATCCAAAAGCTTCCTCTGAACCACTAATGATAAATAATAAAGACAAAATGCAGGTAACACTGAGGCAGAAGTGCCTTTCAATAAGGAGCAAGGCCAAAAGGTGTTGATCATAGCAGCTCACCTGTCTCTCTAGATGTGGGTGATGGAGGGGGGGTGGTGACTGTAACACTGTGTTTGTTCCATACAGTCTCGAGAATACCTGCCAGAAACAAACTTTCAAAACACTGCTGCCAGGACAAGCCAAATTAATCATAAAAAGCCATTCATGTTCTTCAGCTGCACCAATGTGGAAATGAACTTGTCTTACGAGTCAGAAGGTTCAGTACGGTGGGGATTTGATCCAGCAGGAGTTTTTTAAGCTCCTCTTTTCGAGCGACACTCACGTCTTCTCTCGGACACACCAGCTCTTCTGAGGTCATCTTGAGCAGAACTAAACCCAGTGAAGCTAGAGACGGTGACTGCACCAACTAAACACAAACCACACAGATAGATCCTCGTCAGTTTTAGACAAAAATCAATCAACAGTCCGAGCGAATAGGCATCTAAAGTCAGATTCATCAGCCAATCAGATCGAATTATTTGTTCTTGGTGGGTGTGGTCTTTAGGAGATATCCCAGTCCAGGCCTTCTAGCTGGGCATGAGTGACACAATCACGCTTTCAGTGACGTACGTAATATAAAAGCGAAGAGCGCGAGATCTAGCTGGCGAGTTGGCCGTTACTGCCGCTATCACCATTGAGAAAAAGATCCTTATGATGTAAACAGGAAAGGAGGGCTGATTTTCTTTAAGTAAATTGGGAAGTGCTTATATATATATATATATATATATTTAAATGCCATGTAACCATCAATTAAAAGGTATTATAGTACTTTCCTTGCATCTTGAATACATGAGACTGTACACAACTTAATCATTCATTTCTCTGTTTTATGGTATTTATCAACGTAAACACCAAAATGTCTAACTACATGTCAACACAGATGAGTAACTGCTTTGTGTGAATTGCTTTATTCATGCATTTTTGAATAAATTATTAGATCTAGACAAACAAATTTACATCACTTCACACACAAATTAGTATTCCTGCTTGTTTATTTGAACTAAAATGAACTAAAGCGACACAAATCTAAAACACTTTGATTTTATTGTGTTCCATCCATTAAAATGTGTATAACTGTTTACTTAAGTTTACTTAGTTTTACTA
Organism: Moxostoma hubbsi; assembly: GCA_032164185.1. Taxonomy (NCBI): domain Eukaryota; kingdom Metazoa; phylum Chordata; class Actinopteri; order Cypriniformes; family Catostomidae; genus Moxostoma; species Moxostoma hubbsi. The sequence continues at coordinate 44,883,946 of JAVLUX010000007.1, forward strand.
AGGATTTACTTAATCCATTTGAGTTGGGACTACATGAATACTTTTGTGGTGTTAATGTAGCATCGATGAAAGTGGTACTCGTCAGTTCATACTCGTGGTATCCATTACCCAGCATGCATTGCACGGGACTGGATAGGGAGACCAAGTGTTGAAATGAAGTGTTATTTTAAGCATTTTTGAGCAAGAGGAGAACATGAGATTTGTTAATGATTAACGCTCTGCTATATTAGTATTTAAAGAGTGTCGGTTACTCTGGAGTTTTGGGGTTTACCACTGTGGTGAAGAATGGCGCTTGTGCTGAAAATGGACGTTCAAGTGTTGCTTGAACATCCATTGAATCCCAACTAAGCTGGGGTCAGAGTGCAGGGTCAGCCATAAAACAGCGCCCCTGGAGCAGATAGGGTCAAGGGCCTTGCTCAAGGGCCCAACAGTGGTATATTGACGGTGCTGGGGCTTGAACCCCCGACCTTTCAGTCAGTAACCCAGCCGTCAGTAACCGCTGAGCTATCACTGGCCCAAGTTGGACCAACATATGAGAATTATTTGAAGTTGAGATAACACTACTAGAGTACATTGACCAACTCCAGTTGGATTATGTTAGCTCATTGAAACGGAGGACACTCAATGACATTATATGTAAGGGTAATGACTTGATTTTGAGTGCACTGACCCATCTATGGTGATTAAAATTAGATGACATTAGAAGCCTTTATTTTGGTCACACATTATACATAAATGTGTGCATTCATACACTGAAATGTATTTGTTTTACACATATCCCAGCTAAGCTGGGGTCAGAGTGCAGGGTCACCCATGATACAGCACCCCTGGAGCAGATAGGGTCAAAGGCCTTGCTCAAGGGCCCAAGGACCTGAACTCTAATGCTCAAGAAGACTTAGAAAGTATAATAAAGGACCTGTAATGTGTTGCTGAAGAAGTCGTGGTAGAACATAGGCCAGTCTTGTCGTCCAATGTCCACGATGACTTTGCAGAGTTTGTTTCTGATGAAGAAAGGCAGAAGTGCATGCTGTGATAGCAGAAGCTTCGGCAAACAGCTTCTGAGTTCTGCTTTATCTTCACTGGCTACACCAACCCACATCTTATTGACGAGATTCTGATGAGAAATCAATACAATCTATTGTAATATCTCAATTGTCCAATATGGATTAAAATAAGCCAGAGTCCAGACTTATGTTCCAGGTTCAAGACAGCTTAAGCTCTATTAACAGCATTTGTAGAATAATGGTCATTAGCACAGAAAATCATTTAGGCTAATTTTCGTAAAAATCGTGTTTACAGTAAAGCCCATGGGAAGAGCGTTCCAGAGGGCATAAAAGCCAAGTCATGTTTTTTTTACGTTGTTTATGGGTGCAAAGTAACTTGCCACACTGATATACTTAAGAAACTGTTTCTATTTTAATGTTAATTCTTGCCAATTGAAAAAAAACAACTGGGGGACGAGTTGAAATTATTTTCAGTGTTAATCAACATCATGCCACAAATGCTGTCGATGGAGATCAACTTGAAGATTCCTTATAGTCCAAAACAAATCAGTTGAGAGTGAGAAAAAAAACAGGGGAGGGGTACACTTAACAAACAGAAGCTTGTGAATTAAAGGGGAATTTTACCTCGAACACAGTAAGACTGTACATCATGACGTATTCATTTCTGCTGTTGGATAGGAAGTACAGACAGTGCCTCCACGAACCAGGCTGCCCAGCAAAACTATTCAACAGCTCTTCTGCAATAAACAACAGCCATTACAAAAACACGATTCTGGGAAAGTGCAATCACGTCTAGTTACAAATGGGGTGCGTTCAGCAGTCATGTTAATCAAATCTATCCTCAAAGTCCTGTTTGCACTCAAATGTTTATCTAGACTCCATTATTAGGGTTGACACGCATTTGTACCGCGGTTCATCTGCCTCTGAAGTCTAGCGACACATCTGGAGTATCTGGTTTAGCAGCGTCAAACAGAAAGGTGAAGTCGCAACATCCGCTAATGCACCTGTATGGCTCTGTAGGTGGATACGGCTCAAATGGACAGAGCAGCGCGAGCGCAGAGCAGGTGCGTTTTTACTCACAGACCGGTCTCGAGCTCTTAAACGCGCAGCTCTGATCATTGCAGCATTTCAATTCAGCACAGAATTTTACATAAACACCCTTGAATTTACTATAGTAACACTAACTGTACTTCAGGCAGAAATAGGTTTATAATAAATATAATATCACTATTCAATTTTTCATAAGCTACATTAGGGGAGTGAGGGGATATACTTAAATTCTGTTACAACTTTTAAATATTTATATTTTGTATTCATCGTTTTTACATGTTTAGAGTAGGACTACTGTTTATAATTACTAAAATGCCATCGTTTGTTTTATAGAAATCATGTTACATCTAATCATGATAGTGAAGAAATTTGTAAATCCTAAAAAAACATTTAAAATAAATGGCTAAAATATGTTTGTGTAGGAAAATATAACTGATTTTGTTTGCCTTCAGATGCTTTGAATCAATAAGAGCCTGATGAAAGGAGATCCAACTCAGTCACACTGTTAGAATAATTTTGTCACCTAAATTAAGTGTTAATTTTGACTTTTTATAGATTTTATAGATAACCCTACTGTTGTTGACGCCAGTGAATTTACATCAAACTCAAAATCAATGCTGTAATGCAGAATGAGCATTTCAGTGGAACAAAATATGCAATATTATTGCTCATTTCACTTGTTTTCATTGGTCTGTGAAGTAAGGGGGCGTTCATCAAAAAAGAGGTTGAGAACCATTGCTTTAAAGGGATAATTCACCCAAAAATGAAAATTCTCTCATGTACTCACCCTCATGTTATCCCCAATATGTATGTCTTACATTCTTCTGCAGAACACAAATGAATTAAGAATGTCCATACAATGCAAGTGAATGTTTGCCAGGCCATTGAAGCTCCAAAAAGCACATAAAGGCAGCATAAAAGTAATCCATACTCCAGTGGTTAAAGCCATGTTTTCCGAAGCGATATGATAGATGTGGGTAAAAAACAGTTACATATTTTTACTATTATTCATGCATATCGACACCTACTGGGCAGGGAGGAAAATTTATAGTAAAAAAAAGTCTTAAATGTTGATCTGTTTTTTTCACTCACACCTATCATATAACTTCTGAAGACATGAATTTAACCACTGGAGTCGTATGGATTACTTATATGCTGTCGTTATGTGCTTAACAGTTCTGGTCACCATTCACTCACATTATATGGACCTACTGAGCTGAAATATACTTAAAAGTATCTTTGTGCTCAGCAGAAGAAAGTCATACACATCTGGGATTTCATGAGGGTGAGTAGATGAGAGAATGTCCATTTTTGTGTGAACTACCCCTGTAACGGTGTGCCTCAAGGCTCTGTACTAGGTCCCCTCTTATTTACAATTTATATAAACAATCTTGATCATTTTTATGCTGATGACACCATTATTTACTGCTGTGCTTCATCTCTGGTAAAAGCATTTGAGGAATTGCAAACTGCTTTTAATTCTGTTCAAACTTCTCCATCTCAGTTAACACTGACAAAACCAAACTAATGGTATTTTCTAAAGCAAAGAAAAGGCCCCAGAAGCGTCCACCAATTACTACATTTCAGGGTGATAATTGATTCTGTTACTTCAAATACATATCTTGGGATTTTAGTTGATGATAGTCTTTCTTTTCAGCCCCATATTCAGCAGCTTACTGAAGCTGAAACTGGGATTTTATTTCAGAAATAAGGCTTGTTTTTCTATTGAGGTTAAAAGGAGGCTGGTGTTAGCCAGCTCATTTTGCCTAGGCTGGACTATGGTGATATTTTATATATGAATACTTCTGCCCAGTGTTTGAAATCAATTGACACCCTTTACCATGGTGCACTGAGATTTATTCTAAGCTGCAAAACTGTTACTCATCATTGCACTTTATATGAAAGGGTTGGCTGGCCTTCTCTAGGCACCCGCAGGCTCGGTCACTGCCATGTTTTTAACTATAAAGCCATTCTGGGGTTTCCCGGTCTTATTTGTTCATTTTTAAAAGAAGCTGTTATGCACTTTGATCACAGGACCTTATTTTACTAACTGCCCCTAATGCTAGAACAAATCTTGGCAAAAGGGCTTTTATGTACTCTGCGCCATCGGCTTGGAAAATCTTACAAGGTAGCCTAAAAATTGGAAAAACTTGTCCCACTAAGTGTTTTAAGTCATTGATGAAAGCTTTTGAGACTGATTCATTGTCCAGTCAATGTATTTAACTAGTGTTGTTAGGTTTTCTTTTGTATTTTCAGACATTTTATGTGTTATATGTTGTCTGTTTGTAACTGTGACTTGCTGTTCCCCATCTTGGCCAGGACGCTCTTGAAAAAAGAGATCTGTAATCTCAAGAGCATTTCCTGGTTAAATAAAGGTTAAATAAATAACAGAATGTCATTAAAATCTGATCTTTCATGCGTAGGAACTAGTGAACTAGAAATAAATATTTCTTATTATTCATTTTACGTCATAACGTAGCTTTATGCATTTTACAAATGCTAAAATGTTACTTCTTTCCTAGTTGATATTAGATTTTAAATGCCAGATTTTTTTAACCCGACTTCAAGTGGTTATATTGAAAGCGGGAAAACGTGCAATTTATTTTAGTTTGGCAACTACTTTACATTACACTTGCATAACATTTATTAATTTGCCAGGTAATGGTTGCTACTTGCAGTGCAAGTCAATAGGTCTATTGTGTTCTCTGGGACCTTGGTGTTTGTGTTGCTGGTGCAATACAGCAGTTTTTAGCAGTGCCCGACCGATTTAAGATAAGGGAGTTAAGTGGTGTCTCCACGGCAAGTTGCTAACTCGCTTGTGAAAAACATACTGGAAAATTTACTAAACAATGACCCCATTAATCTGTGAATTTTCCCCCTCTAAAATTGGTATCAGTCTCAAAAATCCCATATCGGTCGAGCTCTAGTTTTTATAGTATAATTTTATTTGCAACCATGGTGTAAAACATTCAGTACATCTCCATGCACATTAAAAGTTTGATTTTAGTCGGACGAAAACTTTAACCCCTCTTTTTAACATGTAAACACTTCAGTCCAATTTTTCCAAAGACTAGCAGACCTAGATGTACACGTTAGCCAGAACACAGCTGGCCTATTTGTCATCCTTCCTACAAATATTCGATGCAATGTTGCGTCATGCATACTTGTAAAGAGAGATGACGACAGTAGCACTACACAAAAAACTGATGTAGCTTGATTTCAACGGCACATGTAAACATACAGAATGTGAAACAGACAGTTTTATAAAATTTGTCAGGAGCTGTCATAAACAGACAAAGTGTAGACATGATACTGTAAAGGGCAATGTTAGCATGCTCACCGATCTCTCGCTTGCGGTCATTGGTGGTGCAGCTGTGAAAAAACTCTGTCATTAGACTCTCGAGGGCCCGTAAGGAGCCCTCCTCTGATGCCTTCAACAGATAGAGAGAAAGAGAGATGGGGGAAGGGCAGAAGTGAAAGATGACAAGTTAATATTTCCAGCTCAACCACATCTCTAATGCATAAGCTCTAATATTCATACTGTATCCAGACTAAAGGGCTTTTCAGACAGTGATACCCTTAAATGCATGGGAATTTTCCCAAACACTCTTACATATTCGAGTCTATAGAGACCTGGCACTTACATCTATCAAAAATGAACACATTTATATTTCATTTGGGGGCTTTTCTCAGCAAATGTTAATATGCTAACTACAGTAATAAATGATATTAATCGTTTGACACCACTACTTGATATTCAATATACAACTCAATTCTGAAAAAATTGGGACAGTATGAAAAATGCTAATAAAACAAAAAGGAGTGATTTGTAAATTATATCCAGCCATTGCTATACTGACAGTTGGGACAGTGGAGCGTTTACCCCTATGAAGCATCACCATTTCTTCTAATAACACTTATCAAGTATTTGGGCACTGAAGACACAAGTTTGTTAACTTTAAAAAGTGGATTTTTCCCCCATTTATACATTATGTAGGTCTTCAGCTGCACAGTTGTACGAGGTCTATGTTGCCGTATTGTGCGTTTCATAATGCACCACACGTTCTCAAATGGAGACAGACAGGACTGCAGACAGGCCAATCTAGCACCCGCACTCTCTGCTTATTCGGCCAGTATGTGTTTGAAATTGTCCTGCTGAAAATTCCAGGACGTCCCTGGAAAAGACAGTGCTGGATGGCATTATATGTGGCTCGAATTTAATTTTTTTTACATGACTGTCTGCATTCATGGCGTTCTCGCAGATGTGCGAGTTACCCATGCCATTGGACCATACGGGCACTGGCTTTTGAACCTGATGCTGATAACAGCTTGGATGGCCCTTTTCCTCTTTGGCCCTAGAACACGACGGCAGTGTTTTTCATAAACTACTTGAAATGTGGACTTAAAGAACCAAATAACACAGTTCCACTCTTCTACTTTCCATCTGAGATGAGAACGAGCCCAGAGATGTCAGCAGCGCTTCTGGACAGTGATGATGTACGGCTTCTCCTTTACACAGTAAAGTCTAAACCTGCATCTGTGGATGCTGCGGCGAGGGGTGTTCACTAACAAAGGTTTATTAAAGTAATCCCAAACCCATGATCATGATATCCATTACAGATGGATGATGTTTTTTAAGACAGTGATGTCTGAGGGGTCAGAGTTCACGAGCATTCAGAAGTGGGTTTTCGTCTTGACCTTTACGCACAGATATTTGACCAGGTTCCTTGGACATTTTAACTATATTGTGCACAGTAGAGGGTGAAATGCCCACAATCCTTCCAATTTGTCTTTGGGGAACATCGTTCTCAAAGTGATGGATTATTTGCTGAAGCATCTGTTGGCAAATTGACAAGTCTCGAACAATCCTTGCACTTGAAGGGGTAGCCTGGAGTCACCTTATATACCATGACACGATGGCCTCACCTGTTTAACATCTCCTGTTTCACCTCGCCTTGTTATTTCAACTCGTCAAATTGTTATTAGTCTTAAATTGCCCCTGTCTCAATTTTTTTTGGAGCATGTTGCAATCATCTGATTTTAAATTACATAAAACAAAAAAATATTCACACGGTGCTTTCAATATAGCAATGGGTGAACATAATTTACAAATCCATTTAGTTTTTATTAGCATTTTTCATACTCTTTTTTTTTTTTTTGGAATTGGATGTAATTATATATATATATATATATATATATAGCTATCACATGGCTTCAGAAGACTTAGAACATTGCACAAGTGATGTGGACTACTTTTATGGTTTTGAATGACATTGAGGTTATTAAATGATGACTTTTTTGGGGGGTGGGGGGGGGGGTGAACTATCCCTTTTAGACAATTATAGGGAGAATTAAATATCAATGCATCACGTTGCTTTTTTTTTTTACTATACTTTTCTTAACAACTTCTTGTTTACATCGCACTCTCAATACACTCCTCTCACATACAACTGCGAGAGAGCGCACAGAAAAGTGAAAAAGGAGGAAGAGGAAAACAGGAAGTGGGCTTCTGGTGATGCTCAGGGTTCAGAATTCTTTGTATGAGTCATGACATGTCGCATAACTGCGATTGTGACGTCAGAATGAAAGAAGAATGCGTTTGATTTCCTCATTACTGCTCAGATTATCATGAGCTCGGGACATAGATGCAGAATCACATTTACTTAACGAAGAGCTTCATTAGTGTGAAAACTACCTGGTACTGTTCATTACTGGTTTACTATCTTGTGCATTTTGTTTGCTATCATATCTAAATTATCTATAGCTTACTGTAAATGCACACTCACCTACATTTCAAATTATTTGACAGCTACTTTTGGACAAAATCAAAATCAACCTTTAACATATAGTACAGAGTCATGTGTTTATTTTCAAAGAAGTAAAAGCAAAAGCAACTGCCAGGCCTTGGTAGCGATATAAAAAGTGCATGTATTTTCATTTAAACAGACATTGCATAATCCACATTCTAGATCAGACTGCTGATTGTTTGTATTGTGCATTTATATGCATTAATGTTGACTCACCATGCCTGGGCTTTGATCTTTAATGCGGCTATAATATGTGATGAATCCGGTTCTGTTCGCTCATGCTTCCTCGGGGGCCTGTTTTTCTCACCTCCTGGAAGCACCGAAAGCCCGCATCGCTGTCCCGCACACGCTCGGGCCCGGTTTGGGCTGCCGGACACTTGTTATTATTGTTGATCTAGCGCGAGCTGTAGGGGGGCGAGACTGTGGCTGCCGCTGCCCGGATCCACGGAGATAAGCCGAATGAAACGACTGCGCAAATTAGAGAAAATAAACACAACACCGCTGGTAAAAAAAAATATGTCGGGACTCTAATCTTTGCTTCTCAGGTGGTGTTCGCTACGTAAGGGGCTCGGTGCTTTAATTTGAGCCCTGTGAAGGCTGATAGAGCCACTCCTTGAGTTGGTCAGGTCGCTCTTTCCGTGCAGGCCTCTCGCAGCTTCCTCTCCTCTGCCCATTAAATTGGCGGAAGTGACGTATCATCATAGAATTACTAAATAAGCGGGTAGAATTGCAAGTAGCGTGAAACTAGGATACTTCAATGGGCGGGGCCTAGAGACTATCAGAAATGTAATTCATTATACGATTTTACATTGTGATCTGAGAGGGAATCAATTAATAATTTGCTCAAAACCAGAAACTATTTCTTAAGCAAGTTAAATGTGTTAATTGGTTTTACATTGGAGGAGTTTCATTTTTCCGCACTTTCAAAGAGTGCCCTCAGTTTAAAAATATTTTTACTATTTTACTTTAAATATGTTTTCAATTTAATATTGTATAATTTTCTTAGTGTTGTTATTTGTGTGTATTTTTATTGCAGTACTTTGACTATTATAGCCAATATCCCAGTCAACGTGAAAGATATTTTTTTAATTATTATTATTATTATTATTATTATTATTATTATTAGTGTGTGTGTGTGTGTGTGTGTGTGTGTGTGTGTGTGTGTGTGTGTGTGTGTGTGTGTGTGTGTGTGTGTGTGTGTGTGTGTAAAAAAAAACATAGAGTACGTGTTGTGGGATACAAAACAATTTTTCCTTTATCATAAACATATTAATACAAATGCAATAAAGCACTTTTTTTTCTTCAGTAATGTACACATTTTCTTTGCTTCCAATTCATACAATAAAAGAAAATAAACAAATACATTTTTCAAAAGAATAAATGATTTAATCGTGTTTTTTATGAGTTGTCATAGTAATCATGACTAACCTTTTCAGAATGAAAATGGAGCGTTGAATCGATGGCGCAATTGCGTGACACCTGTTACTTTTCTCAGCGCTGTTCAGGATTGACAAATCATAGTCGTTTGTAATTACCGGAAAAGGCATTTTTAAATATTAGTTAACCAAGCTTGTTTTTTTGTTTTGTTTTGTTTTGTTTTGTTTTTTTTGTGGTAGGATCCAATCCGTTGGTTCAATAAATTTAAATGATTATACTTGTTATTGTAGAAATGTCTCCAAAAAGAAAAAAAACGTCCTGAGATTTACATGCATCTCAATGGAGGACTCGGCTGTCTGAGCCGCCGTGCGCCCCCTAGAGGAAGAAATGTTTGCGCACCATAAGAAACCGTTATTAGTAGCTAGTTAGCAGCAACATTCACCACTAAATGTTCTGAACCCATTAAACTACCGGAAGTGAAATCTTAATCTTGGGCCGGATGAAACCGGCCGCAACGAGACACATGTATGCACTTCGAGGATGCAGATATTACCTCATTATTACACAGTGTGCATCCTGTACCCAATGTGTTTTATTAATTCATTTGATTAGTCATTGTATTAACAATACTAATAGGATAAGAGAGGATTTACATATTTAAATTATTTTATTCATTCAATAGCATATTTGTGTTTTTAGGCTAGTGTGGCTGTCCGTTCATATTATAACAGATGTGGTTGGTGCTGACCTTACAAAAAAATGACTGATACTTACTATTATATAAAAAGTACTTTTATATAAATTGGCCATTAAAAAAAAGAATAGTGGTTGACCACTAGTTAATACCATGGTACCATGCTCAAATAACACCATGATACTTTCTGAGTGATTCGTTAGTGTGGTAGATTTGTGCCGGTAATGGGGCTCTTGTGAACAGTCATTTCTGGCTGTGAAAGCGAAGATCTTGTGTTTGTCTTCTAGTTGTCTAATGTGGTTTGCTCAACGGCTTCACCTTATGCAACCCATCAACTCCACTACATGTAGATTAAGACTGCAAATTGAATGGTAAATAAATACAGAAGTATACACTTTACGAGGAAAAGACGACTCAAATAAATACATAAATACAGTTTATTTCTTTGCTCTATAAAAGATACATTTCTTGAAATATTGCACACACGACATTATCTAGGTCACATTAAAAAAACAGGAAGTGATCCACGGCTTAAAACACATTAAGGATCTCACAGACATCAACTTTGTTTTTGACAAGCTCTGAGTTGCATGACTTAAAGTTGGAGCACAATATAAATTCTATGGATATAAATTTGTCTACAGCTCTGGAAAAAAGGAAGAGACCACTGCAAAATTACAAGTTTCTCTGGATTTACTATTTACAGGTATGTGTTTGAGAACATTTTTGTTTTATTCTGGAAAGGACTGACAACATTTCTCCCAAATTACAAATACAAATATCGTCATTTAGAGCATTTATTTGCAGAAAATCTGCAAATAAACGAATCCAGTCTTGCTGAAGCACCCCCCAGATCATCACCGATCCTCCACCTGGTTGTGTAACGGTTAGACGGAGACCTGGAGAGGCCTTCAAGCCACAGTGTCTCGCACCCACTGTGAAATTTGGTGGTGGATCGGTGATGATCTGGGGGTGCTTCAGCAAGGCTGGAATCGGGCAGATTCATCTTTGTGAAGGACGCATGAATCAAGACACATACAAGAATATCCAGGAAGAAAACTTCCTTCTGCTCTGACCATGTTCCCCAAGTCTCAGGATTGGTTTTTCCAGCAGGACAATGCTCCATGCCACACAGCCAGGACAATCAATGTGTGGATGGAGGACCACCGGATCAAGACCCAGTCATGGCCAGCCCAATCTCAGACCTGAACCCCATTGAAAACCTCTGGAATGTTAAAAATGAATATGAACTTGTTTTCTTTACATTATTTGAGATCTGAAATCTACATCATTTTTGTTATTTTGACCAGTTGTCATTTTCTGCAAATAAATGCTCTAAATGACGATATTTTTATTTGTAATTTGGAAGAAATGTTGTCAGTCCTTTACAGAATAAAACAAACATGTTCATTTTACTCAAACACATACCTGTAAATAGTAAATCCAGAGAAACCGCTAATTTTGCAGTGGTCTCTTAGTTTCTTGCAGAGCTGTATATACAGTATATTTATATATGTGATTTTATTGATATTTTATTGTATCATTATATATTATATATATATATATATATATATATATATATTTCTAAATCCATTTTTAAAACATTTTGCACAATACATCTTTAAAAACACAATAAAACTGTTATAAAATCAAGCTAAAATAAATAAAAGTATTTGTGTAGCAGAACATTTAGCTGGTTTAGTCTGTTACATTTTCATCCTTTGATTGGCAGCATTGTCTCAGTTCTTGTACATGATATGCCCATGCTCTGTCTGCGCCTTCCCCCTCTACCTTACACGCCGTCCAATCAGTGAACGGAAAGCGCCCCGCCACAATCAAAGCATCTTCAGGAAGTTCAGCCAGTAGCTTCTTTTGTAAAAGACTAAGCTGGTAAACAGACACAAACCCACAGAACACAATATAAATAAGTCTTTACTCTCAATTATAATGCAAATAAAGTCTTATTGATGAGGTCCTGTATTACTCACAGCACTGTAGTCATATATACAGATATTGGTAATTACTGGCATTGTTGCTGCACTCGTTCACACTTAATCTTATTAACGAAAACATGATTCAGGAATCACTGCATTACTCACCACACTAGGGGCCAGAAATACAGTTACATTCTTATAAGTTGACAGATCAACCTGAAAACACACACAAATGCATACATTTTTGATATTGTCTATTAAACATAGTTTGTTTCTCTAAGAGAATCTGTTTGACAATATAGTAGTAGAGTACAGCATAGTATAGTCTAGTTTATATACAGTATAAGAGAATTATAGTAGGAGTATATAGTAGTGTTGTATAGTGCATACATATAAAATAATTTGTTTGGGTATATAGTAGTATAGTGTGGTACAGTACAATATGGTATAGTGTAGTATAGTATAGAATAGTATAGTTTAGTATAGACTATATATAAGATCATTTATTTGAGTATGTAGTAGTGTAGTTTAGTATACAGTAGTATAGTATAATATAGTATAGAATAGTATAGTTTAGTATAGACTATATATAAGATCATTTATTTGAGTATGTAGTAGTGTAGTTTAGTATACAGTAGTATAGTATAATATAGTATAGAATAGTACAGTTTAGTATAGACTATATATAAGATCATTTATTTGAGTATGTAGTAGTGTAGTTTAGTATACAGTAGTATAGTATAATATAGTATAGAATAGTATAGTTTAGTATAGTCTATATATAAGATCATTTATTTGAGTATGTAGTAGTGTAGTTTAGTATACAGTAGTATAGTATAATATAGTATAGAATAGTACAGTTTAGTATAGACTATATATAAGATCATTTATTTGAGTATGTAGTAGTGTAGTTTAGTATACAGTAGTATAGTATAATATAGTATAGAATAGTATAGTTTAGTATAGTCTATATATAAGATCATTTATTTGAGTATGTAGTAGTGTAGTTTAGTATACAGTAGTATAGTATAATATAGTATAGAATAGTACAGTTTAGTATAGACTATATATAAGCTCATTTATTTGAGTATGTAGTAGTGTAGTTTAGTATACAGTAGTATAGTATAATATAGTATAGAATAGTATAGTTTAGTATAGACTATATATAAGATCATTTATTTGAGTATGTAGTAGTGTAGTTTAGTATACAGTAGTATAGTATAATATAGTATAGAATAGTACAGTTTAGTATAGACTATATATAAGATCATTTATTTGAGTATGTAGTAGTGTAGTTTAGTATACAGTAGTATAGTATAATATAGTATAGAATAGTATAGTTTAGTATAGTCTATATATAAGATCATTTATTTGAGTATGTAGTAGTGTAGTTTAGTATACAGTAGTATAGTATAATATAGTATATAATAGTACAGTTTAGTATAGACTATATATAAGATCATTTATTTGAGTATGTAGTAGTGTAGTTTAGTATACTGTAGTATAGTATAATATAGTATAGAATAGTATAGTTTAGTATAGTCTATATATAAGATCATTTATTTGAGTATGTAGTAGTGTAGTTTAGTATACAGTAGTATAGTATAATATAGTATATAATAGTACAGTTTAGTATAGACTATATATAAGCTCATTTATTTGAGTATGTAGTAGTGTAGTTTAGTATACAGTAGTATAGTATAATATAGTATAGAATAGTATAGTTTAGTATAGACTATATATAAGATCATTTATTTGAGTATGTAGTAGTGTAGTTTAGTATACAGTAGTATAGTATAATATAGTATAGAATAGTATAGTTTAGTATAGACTATATATAAGATCATTTATTTGAGTATGTAGTAGTGTAGTTTAGTATACAGTAGTATAGTATAATATAGTATAGAATAGTATAGTTTAGTATAGTCTATATATAAGCTCATTTATTTGAGTATGTAGTAGTGTAGTTTAGTATACAGTAGTATAGTATAATATAGTATAGAATAGTATAGTTTAGTATAGACTATATATAAGCTCATTTATTTGAGTATGTAGTAGTGTAGTTTAGTATACTGTAGTATAGTATAATATAGTATAGAATAGTATAGTTTAGTATAGTCTATATATAAGATCATTTATTTGAGTATGTAGTAGTGTAGTTTAGTATACAGTAGTATAGTATAATATAGTATAGAATAGTATAGTTTAGTATAGACTATATATAAGCTCATTTATTTGAGTATGTAGTAGTGTAGTTTAGTATACAGTAGTATAGTATAATATAGTATAGTATAGTATAGAATAGTATAGTCTATATATAAGATCATTTATTTGAGTATGTAGTAGTGTAGTTTAGTATACAGTAGTATAGTATAATATAGTATAGAATAGTATAGTTTAGTATAGTCTATATATAAGATCATTTATTTGAGTATGTAGTAGTGTAGTTTAGTATACAGTAGTATAGTATAATATAGTATAGAATAGTATAGTTTAGTATAGTCTATATATAAGATCATTTATTTGAGTATGTAGTAGTGTAGTTTAGTATACAGTAGTATAGTATAATATAGTATAGAATAGTATAGTTTAGTATAGTCTATATATAAGATCATTTATTTGAGTATGTAGTAGTGTAGTTTAGTATACAGTAGTATAGTATAATATAGTATAGAATAGTATAGTTTAGTATAGTCTATATATAAGATCATTTATTTGAGTATGTAGTAGTGTAGTTTAGTATACAGTAGTATAGTATAATATAGTATAGAATAGTATAGTTTAGTATAGTCTATATATAAGATCATTTATTTGAGTATGTAGTAGTGTAGTTTAGTATACAGTAGTATAGTATAATATAGTATAGAATAGTATAGTTTAGTATAGACTATATATAAGATCATTTATTTGAGTATGTAGTAGTGTAGTTTAGTATACAGTAGTATAGTATAATATAGTATAGAATAGTATAGTTTAGTATAGACTATATATAAGATCATTTATTTGAGTATGTAGTAGTGTAGTTTAGTATACAGTAGTATAGTATAATATAGTATAGAATAGTATAGTTTAGTATAGTGAGTTTTTTTATGAGGAGGGTTTAGATATTCACATTACCTTCCACAGGTCCTTTCGTCGATATGAAACACTTCTGTGATGTCCGGCTCTCCACGCATGAAAGTATGCAAGACGAACAAGCCAGGGGTTGAGTTCATATCCTACTGCAGGAGAGAATCCATGACGATGTGCTTCTAATACCTGCTCACATTTAAACAAACATCAATACGTACATATACATAAACATCAAAACATACCGTACTGGGTATCTCAGTGAGTACTGTCGCTGACTACCACCCCTACCACCGGTCGCGAGTTTGAATCTAGGGCGTGCTGAGTGACTCAGCCAGGTCTCCTAAGCAACCAAATTGTCCCGGTTGCTAGGGAGGGTAGAGTCACATGGGGTAACCTCCTCGTGGTGGTGATTAGTGGTTCTCTCAATGGGGCGTGTGGTGAGTTGTGTGTGGATCGTGGAGAGTAGCATGAGTCTCCACATGCTGTGAGTCTCCGCGGCGTCATGCACAACGAGTCACGTGATAAGATGCGCAGATTGACGGTCTCAGAAGCGGAGGACACTTAGATTTGTCCTCCGCCACCTGGATTGAGGCGAGTAACCGTGCCACTACGAGGACCTACTAAGTAGTGGGAATTGGGCATTCCAAAAATTGGGAGAAAAAGGGGATAAATATGAAAAAAACATACTGAATCACTCCATTACACATAAAATATGCATATATATTTACCCATAGATTATAGAGGCACAAATGGATGCCTTTATGTCACCAAACAACACGACGGTAATAATACTTGTTTAAGTCCTTAACACTAAGTATGAGCAACTGTAAGTGATGCGTCCCTTAGCGAATGCCACTAATAGTAATGTCTAGTCTGGGTTCAGATCAGGTCAAAAAGGACATTGACACTGTAATACAGTCTGTCAATACAAAAAGGAACATTTCTCTCTGTCTAAAATTGTAGCACTACATTAAATTAATTTAATCATTGAATCACTTACAATCCTGCCATCACCTGAGCCCAGGTCAGCGACGCCTCCAGATCGGCCTTTCAGCAGAGTCATAACGTTACGTACTTGAGATCTGCTCGCTGGCATGTAAGGCACCTGCAACTCAGAAGCAGTTATTAGGCTGACAAATCACTTACCATATGCAGCATTAACACTCAGGTCAAATCTCACCTGCAATTTGAGTGGCACTCTGCGAAAGCCTGGCATGAGAATTCCTGCCCAGACAGCATAGACTGCCAAACCCGTGCCCGCTGTCAGCTGCAAGATTTCCCAGCCTCCCAATCGCCTTTCCTTAAACGGTGAAATGATTTCATCTTGTATGTCATCTTCCATGGCTAAAAATTAAAACAGGCTGTGTTTTATTATTTATCTTAATAACCTCTCTTTATTGAATTATAAATGTTTATAGTGCACATGGGTTGGGACCCGTCCCCTGAGGTCCAGGCTTGTATTAATGCATAGAGTGATAATTTACCATCATTGTGCCTTTCAAGGAAAATTTTGGGTTCAATAAAAGTTAAGCTCAATCGACAGCATTTGTTGCTTAATGTTGATTAACACAAAAATGATTCAACTGCTCCCTCCATTTCTTTAAAAAAGCAGAAATCCAGGTGACAGTGAGGCACTTACAATACAAGTCAATGGGGCAATTTTTGGAGGGTTTAAAGGCAGAAATGTGACGCTTATCATTTTATAAAAACACTTGCATTAATTCTTCTGTTAAAACTTGTTATTTTTCAGGATTACAGGGTATGTTGTAAAATTATATCGCAACATATATATAACGTTGATATAATGTTACACAGAAAACGTTATTACGTGATTTTATCACACTATAATCATGTTAACACACATTGGGCTCTATTTTCGTGGTTGCACAAAGTACAGCGCTACATGCTACGACTAATAGGACAGAGGCGGTGCAATAACCGGAGAAGAACCTCCATTGAGCTGATTAGCGGCTTGTGTGCATGATTTCACCAAACCCACTTGCGCCTAGATTTAGCGCACGCTTGCATGAAAATACCAACACTTCATGGCCATTGACTTTGCGCTTATGCATTAAGGCCTTGCGCTGCGAGAGGGCCTGTGTTGCTCAGCGAGTATTGACGCTGACTATCACACCTGGAGTCACGAGTTTGAATCCAGGGCATGCTGAGTGACTCCAGCCAGGTCTCCTAAGCAACCAAATTGGCTCGGTTGCTAGGGAAGGTAGAGTCACATGGGGTAACCTCCTTGTGGTCGCTATAATGTGGTTCTCGCTCTCGGTGGGGTGTGTGGTGAGTTGTGCGTGGATGCCGCGGAGAATAGCGTGAAGCCTCCATGCGCGCTACGTCTCCGCGGTAACGCACTCAACAAGCCACGTGATAAGATGCGCGGATTGACGGTCTCAGACGCAGAGGCAACTGCGCAAGATTCGTCCTCCGCCACCCGAATTGAGGCGAGTCACTATGCCACCACGAGGACTTAGAGCACATTGGGAATTGGCCGTTACAAATTGGGGAGAAAGTTAAAAATGTTTTAGCTAAAAATACATTGCGCTGTGCCTAATGCTTGCATGCTTAAAATATTGCCCTTATTGTTTATGTCATATGTCTATACTTTTGAAACGGTGAGTATTTTAACATTTACCAACTGGCCCCATTGACTTCCATTGTAAGTGCCTCACTGTTACCCAGATTTATGCCGTTTTTATAAAAAAGGAGGGGCTAGTCGAAATTAATTTTTGTGGTAATCAACATTATGCCACAAATGCTGTCGAGTGATCCTAACTTGCACTGAATATCCCTTTAAGCAAAATGTGTGGATTTTGAGAAGAGGTGCGATATTACTTAATTATCTAATACTTTTTTGCCCGTAAGATGATAAACAGGCAAAAAACAAAGAAAGAAGCGAAACAAAAAAACTTGCTCAGACAAGCACCACTCACATTTTAAATATATGGGATATATTGTTTGAGTATAATCTATTTATAAGGTCATTTGCTTGAGTTTGTAGTATAACTTATATCCCACGAATATAGCCTATAAAACTCTAGTTCTGCACATTGTATTTGAAAAGTCTGCGAATGTAAAATGACAGATGTTCAGCTTTAATATGAAGTTATTCCATTATATAAATACCAATTATAGCACTTTTTACATCATAACATCCATTTTAGAGGGATCAAAAGGGCATTTAACATGCCCGGGGATGTGTAACTACATTGCTAGTATATGAAGTGGAAGTAATGTGGTAACATGTAAATGAACTGGATTTATTCAATGTGAAATATGATTTAATATGACTCAGAAAGTGCTAGATAAGTAAAAAATTAACCTCACAATTGCAGGTTGCCCCTGTTTACAGTGTATATTCTGATTCTTGATGGTGCCTTTTGCTGCTGTCACTCAACATGAAGACACATGGAGTCTCTGTAAATCAGATGTGAGGATGAAAAATAAAGTTAAACTGTTCAAATAAAGTTAAACAAGAGACAGAGCTATTGCGTCACTATCCAAACAGGGAAGACTGGAACCTGCCACAATGACCTCAATACACCTGTAAGACACGCCAAAAGCTTGTTTTAATAGTTCCCATTGATTAAACATGCTCCATTTAATTTAGAACATTTATTATGATTATTTGACATTAGAGACAATCTGGGCACGAGCCACTTGTCATCATTATATACACGTCAGCACAGACAGGAAAATGTACTGGTATGCAATTCAAGAGGATAATATTAGTTTCAAAGCCGTGCGTTGTACGTGTGTTACACTCGTTCCTTTAAAAAAAGGAAATAAAAAAATAACATTCACAAACTATCGACTACATTCAAAGGTGAGCGACTAACCTTCACTGTACGCGATGTGACATACTGTAGCTACAGCTGTAGAGATGACTGTAGTTCCGTTTCGGATATTTCAAAATAAAAGTCCCTCAATCACGCGCACTGATTCGAGTTTACTGTACATTGAACTCACATAAAATTCAAACATAAAAAACACGTGGGAAAAACAAATAGATCAAAGCTTAAAACAAAGCTATATCGTTTTCATTTTTAATTGTAGATAAATAAACCTTTATTCTAAATGTGCTGGAAATAAATGGCTGTAATACTTTAAGGTATTACAGTAGTATATACTATTTAAAATTAGAAGAAAATATTTAAAATGTAAAATATTCTGTTAAATTTAATGCATTTTTTTTATTTAATTTAATTTAATCTAATTTATAAAAAAAAAAAAAAACAAAAAAAAAAAAACAACTATGATCACGTCAATACACCACACCAAAAGCTTGTTTTTAATATTTCCCAATTAATTAAACATGCTTTATTTAAGCAGGACATTAAATTTTATTAAATTTTATTAAATTTTATTTAATTTTATTAAATTTTATTTAATTTTATTATTTTATTTTATTTTATTTTAAACATTTGTTGAACTATGATCACGTCAATACACTTCACAGCAAAAGCTTGTTTTTAATATTTCCTAATTAATTAAACATGCTTTATTTAATTAGGACATTACATTTTATTTACTTTTCGTATTACTTAATTTTATTAAATTTTTGTATTATTTAATTTAATTTAATTCTAATTAATTTTTAATTTTTTTAATTTTTTTATTTTACACATTTGTTGAGCTATGATGACCTCAATACACTTGCAACTCACTACAAAAACTTGTTTTAAATATTTTCCAATTAATTAAACATGTTTTATTTAATTTAGGGCATTAAATGTAATTTTAATTTTGTGCCATTTAATTTAATTTAATTTAACATAACTTAACTTAATTTAATTTATCTTTTTTTTGTCTTTTTTTTTTTATACACAGCACCAAATTAGGTAAAGCAGTTTATCTCTTGACATTCATTCAAAATGTTCTTTCAAGCTCAGTGTGATTTCTTTCTTTAACAAAGAGATTATACAAAGCAGAGTTTATTTTACACGCTTCTGTGAAATGGGCTAAATAAAATACAGCTTCTCTTTAAGTGACATCATACACTGATGGCTTAATTAGTCAGATTATTGAGTGATAGGATACTCAGTGATGCATTATTATCAGTAGTGACAGCACAGATTTAAATGAACCAAGATTGAACAGAATTAAATCACTTCTAACCAGCTGATGACGTTACAACTCTTTTATAACTTGACAAGTGACTCCAAAAATCTGAACTCAACATGATAAAATTACTTGCATGTCCATGCAACGTTTGCATTTTATTTTAACCATATTTAAAATAATGGATTCTTGCACCCACTGATAAGATTTACAGTCATATTGTACTGTTAGATTTAAATGTCATCAGCAAAATAAAACTGCTAGTTTCACATATATAATGTCTTACAAACTACTAAAACTAACTGTGTAAAACAATTTGTGGCAGAAGAAATCATAGCCTATATATTCAGACTCAATAATCAGACCATTGTTGAAAATGTCTTTATTTAAAATCTCAAAGCTTATTTCAAACCAATCACTCTTCTTCTATTCATTGCAGTTGGAGATATTGGTCTTGCAGTAGAGGGAAGTCAACCCATTAGAATATAGGATACATTTTAGAAACATGATATCAACGAGCCTTTTATTGCTTTGTAGTAACTGGTATATTTTTCACCAAAGTAATTGTAAGATGATGTTTACTTTTCAAATGAGTTGTTTAGCTTATTATATCATAATGCCAAAAATGTTTAAACATGTTTACAGTGTTAATATTTACATTATATGCTCTACTGAAACATTTGAATATTTAGCACACTGTTGCTTTAAGAGGCTTGTTCCCAAAAATCAAGATTCTGTTACTCGACATTTCAGACTGTTCACAAAAAGCTGATTTATGACTTCAGAATACCTGGCATATAGTGCAAAAAGTCGTATTGACCACTTTTATGACTTTATAGATGCTTTTGGGTCCTTTTTTGAAGCTTGAACACTCCAGGCCGCATTTATTGTACTTGCATGGAAACGAGCAAATAGTAAATTATAAAAATAATTCTCCTTTTGTGTTCCAGAAGAAATTAAGTAAAATGGGTTTGAAACAACATGAGTGAACAGCCTGTATTCAACTCATTATTATCGCATATTTACCACTATTGCATCCCTATTTTTTTTTTTTACACATAATCTATTAATTATTGTCAGATGCACATTTGTGATATTATCGAACTATAGATTTTTGTTAATTTTCCTAAATAATCTTATAAACCCTTCAATGCATACATAATAATCCGTCACACTATACAAATAACCTATTGGTCCTTTTATATGCAGTATGTCCCCAACAGTCCGTTTGTGGTGAAGATATATCTGTAATATTTCTCAATAAAACATTGTAAATACAAGAATATGCCCAGTAGTATTACCTGATGGGCCAGTCTCAGGATTAAGCTTAGACAACTACTAGAAATATAGAAGACCCACTTTTTATTAGGTGTCTTTAACTGTGAATTTAAGCATTTCCTACAATGTACTCATTATGAACATAAATGTTGTTGCATTTAATAACATCTGTAGTTAAACTGTTAACCTTACCCCTAAACCTACGCCAACACATGCCCTAACAATAAGCATGAACAATAAACCAATTTCCAGTAACCTAACCCCTACTCCCAACCGTAAACCCCTAACCCTAACCCCTACTCCCAACCCTAACCCCTACTCCCAACCGTAAACCCCTAACCCTAACCCCTACTCCCAACCCTAACCCCTAACCCCTATTCCCAACACTAACCCCTACCCCCAACCCTAACCACTACTCCCAACCCTAACCACTACTCCCAACCCTAACCCCTACTCCCAACCGTAAACCCCTACTCCCAACCGTAAACCCCTAACCCTAACCCTGCCCTAACAATAAGCATGAACAATAAACCAATTTCCAGTAACCTAACCCCTACTCCCAACCCTAACCCCTACTCCCAACCCTAACCCCTAACCCTAACCCCTACTCCCAACCCTAACCCCTACTCCCAACCCTAACCACTAACCCTAACCTCTACTCCCAACCCTAACTCCTAACCCCTATTCCCAACCCTAACCCCTAACCCTAACCCCTATTCCCAAACCTAACCCCTACTCCCAACCCTAACCCCTAACCCTAACCCCTAACCCTAACCCCTACTCCCAATCCTAACCCCTAACCCCTACTCCCAACCCTAACCCCTACTCCCAACCCTAACCCCTACTCCCAACCCTAACCACTAACCCTAACCTCTACTCCCAACCCTAACTCCTAACCCCTATTCCCAACCCTAACCCCTAACCCTAACCCCTACTCCCAACCCTAACCCCTAACCCCTTTTCCCAACCCTAACCCCTACTCCCAACCCTAACCCCTAACCCCTATTCCCAACCCTAACCCCTAACCCTAACCCCTACTCCCAACCCTAACCCCTAACCCCTATTCCCAACCCTAACCCCTAACCCTAACCCCTACTCCCAACCCTAACTCCTAACCCCTATTCCCAACCCTAACCCCTAACCCTAACCCCTACTCCCAACCCTAACTCCTAACCCCTATTCCCAACCCTAACCCCTAACCCTAACCCCTACTCCCAACCCTAACCCCTAAACCCTATTCCCAACCCTAACCACTACTCCCAACCCTAACCCCTAACCCCTATTCCCAACCCTAACCCCTACTCCCAACCCTAACCACTAACCCTAACCCCTACTCCCAACCCTAACCCCTATTCCCAACCCTAACCCCTAACCCTAACCCCTACTCCCAACCCTAACCCCTAACCCCTATTCCCAACCCTAACCCCTACTCCCAACCCTAACCACTAACCCTAACCCCTACTCCCAACCCTAACCCCTAACCCTAACCCCTACTCCCAACCCTAACCCCTAACCCCTATTCCCAACCCTAACCACTACTCCCAACCCTAACCCCTAACCACTACTCCCAACCCAAACCACTAACCCTAATCACTACTCCCAACCCTATCCCTTAACCCTAACCACCATTCTGAACCCTAACCCCAAACCCTAACCCCTACTCCCAACCCTAACCCCTAACCCTAACCCCTACTCCCAACCCTAACCCCTAACCCCTAACCCTAACCCCTAACCCTAACCCCTAACCCTAACCCCTACTCATAAACCTACCTGTACCTCAACCTCAGTAGCAGCAAATGTGAAATAAGAATTTTTGCAGAACGTTAGTTACACAATAAGTACATTGTATTGTATGTATTTTAATGTTAGTGCACAGCAGTCAAAGACACCTAATATAAAGTGGACCTAAATGGACTCTGCTAAGAACCAGGACCTCTTCTTGCTCTCAATCTCTGTCCCAAAACTGCTTTTCTTGTGACTTTAGTGGTGCTTTTCAGTGGTAGCTGTTGTGGGACTCTGTTGGCGGGCAGTCTCGGGGGCATCCACACTTTTGGCTTGGGGAGTTTTCCGGATTGGTGGTCATCCACAAAGCTTTCCACTTTGTCAAATTTACTGGTTAACTTCCCCAGGTTCTCCTTAAGAGTGTCAAACTGCTTATAGAGATCTCCCACTGCGTCTGATAGGGACAGGATCCTGTGCATAACACAATAATCAATATATGTATACTGTACATTATTTTATTTATTTATTTATTTATGTTGCCAGTGGTAACATCCGACAGGCGAGAAACATAAAAGTGATGATGATCTCTCAGAAACATAATATCACATCTTCCCACAAATGCATGAGGTATCATTCAAGAATAACAATGTTTGCTAAATTCACATGTAGGGCAAAAACCCTATATCCTGGTTTATAATGTTATACTTCCAGTAAAATCTGCGTTAGATGACCTGGATTTCATTAAACGAATGCCGCAGAGATGAGTCAGGTAATAACTGTAACTTGATTTGTAGCACCTTTTCTAATTTCAATGGAAATGAGGATATAGTTACGCACACCAAGTGTTTCATACATGATTGATGGTCCATGAAGCTGCTACACAGATTTTAGGCTTTGGATCAATTTTTCCTGCGCTTAGAAGGCAGCATATTGTGTAGATTAGGTGATCCGTTATAATCAAAGCATTTTTGAACGCATTATCATTTCCTCTTTTGCCATGTGATCCTAATTTTGTCCATTTGCTCATGTCGTGGCAAAAAATGAGGGAAATGACCAGATGGCCAGCTGGAGTGGACTACAGTATGGTGTGCCCAGTGTTGGTCACACAAACTGTTTCTTCCCTTGTTATATGCTGCTCATAATTTAAAGTAGTCCAACAGCAGAGTAGTTCTAACTACAGAGAGGCTTTAAAAACTTAATTTTAATAAAATAAGTATTGTAATCAGTGTTGTTTAGGCTATCTGGTAAAAAACAAAGAACACAGACTAAATACAACTAGTAAAATAGTAAGCACTACAATTTGTGAATAAGGTCAAAACATAGTGAACAGTATCATTTTAGGCTAGCTACAAAAAAGAAGACGTACATTTCCTCAAAGGGATTTGAGGTACTCAAACGAATAGGTGAATTGTTTTTCGAACTGGTCCATTTACACGAACCGTTCAAAAGAAACGATTCAATGAGACGAATCAATGCTTGTTACGAACCGGCGCATTTACACGAGCCATTGGAGCGAAATGATTCACCAGAATGAAACAGTGAATCAATTGTTTGTTTGCTTTGAACCAGTTCATTTACCCAAACCATTCGAGAGAACTGATTTACAACAATGAATCAGACTTTCCACCACTACGAACGAGATTGCCGTAGCTTGCTTTGCCACAATGCTGTGTACACAATATATCTCAATGTAGCGTTTTGTCACATTTCATCACTACTCTCGTTGGCAAAAGCAGCTTGTTACTGAGAACAGATACGTAAAAAACAAGTAGCGTTACTGCTTAAAAGTGTACACTCAAACTGTGAAATTAAACTGTATGTGTTATTTTTCTGGTGAGTTGCTATAAATATATTGACCTTAACTTTATTGCTGAGCAATATTCTCTTCTAACTGTTCGCTACAACGCTGAGAATGCAATGCGTACTTGCGTTAAATGTAATCCACGCAAGTACGTGAACGCAGAGGCATCTTGCAAGCTCAATTTCATTTGTTGTTGCATTCTGAAATGTGTCAGACAGCAATTTATAACACAACGCAAGTATGCAATGCATTCTCAGAGTTGCCACAAGGGGCACTTTAGCGCCATTAGTGTGAACTGTCCACTTCTACGGTGAGTTTTGTCTTTTAAGTCAACTACTGTCTTGACGGAGCAACAGTTTGATGAGAATATGACAGAGATAGTAAATTTAAGTCAGTATAATTACAGCAGCTCACCAGAATATTAACACATCTAGTTTAATGTCACATACGTTTGAAGGCAACTATATCGCTCCCTTGAGTACTGAGGTTTTTTCCCGCCACGCTAACACAAGAACACGTTAAGCATGTTTAACCGGACTGTGCTTGCAGTGGCCATGCGATCGCATCTGTGTACACATACCACTAGCGTAGAGAATGTTTCGGCCTTTACTCCCCAACATGGGGTGGTCCGTGGCTTGGGCGAACTATCACGGACAGTCCAGCCTTGATTTTCAACTCTGTTGGTTAGCAACCTGTTTTTCCACATTTAATGAAACCCACCGAGGGAACACTTTCAAAATCTACAACAACAGATTGTAGAACATCAACCCACCTGACATATTCAGGTAAGACAGACGCATGATCGTTGACCAGCATATCCTTCACCTGGTACATGATGGCATATTTCCAGTTGTCCAGTACTTGTGTCAGATTTGAACAGCTCTTGCCAGTTGGTTTTTCTGTGACAAGTGAACAAACTTCATGTTGAGCTTTTGGTTATAAGAAAAATCACGCAAAGTCAACCTCATGTTTATAATGATGTTGGCTTGACGAAGTGAACTGATTCACCAGAATGAAACAGGGAATCGTTTGTTTGTTTACTTTGAACCAGTTCATTTACCTGAGCATTTACATTTACCATTTATGCATTTGGCAGACGCTTTTATCCAAAGTGACTTTCAGTGCACTTATTACAGGGACAATCCCCCCGGAGCAACCTGGAGTTAAGTGTCTTGCTCAAGGACACAATGGTGGTGGCTGTGGGGATCGAACCAGCAACCTTCTGATTACCAGTTATGTGCTTTAACACGCCACTCCTAGCGAGCTGGCAGTTTGTCTTACTTCGAAATCATAAAACTAGTTTAAACTTTTAGTCTATGCTTTGTCAAGCCAACACAAACTTGACCTATCTTGTTATGTTTATCATATTTGTATCACATGTTGACCATATGTGCAACAAAAGATTAATTTATAGGAGGCGAGCAACCTTCAGCTGTCAAATGCATGTCTTTGACAGCTACGTCATTTGTTTTTTTTATATATAATTAATTCTTACATCTTTCTCTAGCTCTAGATTAAGTCATTGCCATGTAGGCTTCCAGCAATTAAGTTCTGGAAAGTCAAATTCTAGAAACTATCGGCACCGGCAGGCAAGTAAATATAAAAAGTATGATTTTTTTTGTTAACTTTCTCTAACTTTCAAGAGGGTCCCATTTAATCTGCATTGTTTGCATAATAACAATAGGCACTTATTAGTGTACAGTTTGGAATCCCATTACTGTAATAATGATCCAACATCATTTTTTCTTTCATTTATGGGAAATATAAGTTTATCAATAAGTACAAACCAAAACATTAGTGATAACCTAAAGGGATAGTTATAAAAATAACAAATCTGTCTTCTTATTTTCTTGGAACTCAAATGGAGATATTAGGACTGACGACCTTAGTCGCCATTCTCGTTCACTGAATCTCATCTGTTTTTCAAGCCAAGAAAGTGAATGGTGACTGAGGCTAACATTGTGCCTAATATCTGCTTATGTGTGAGAAGGACAAGCAACATTTTCCAACAAGTTTAAGGAGCTTTTTCAGTGAAAAATTTAGAAAAAGAAGATTTTTTTTTTTTTTTTTTTTAAAACCTTGTTTCGTACCCTACTGCTGGAAAGTTCCAATAACTTATCTTTTATAACCAGAGTCCACTGATGAAAACGTTTAAGCGTTTTTACCTCTGTGGTCCCACTCAGACGTGTCCTGTTTCCATTTCTTCTGCGCAGCACACAGACACACCAGAGACAGCAGGGCCAGAGCGCTCATCGTCTTCATCATCCTCAGGAGAACAACAGTGATGTCATTCAAATTGGTTGTTGTGCTACGGCGCCCAGTCAGAGTAGAAGAGACGACACTCTCTCTGACATTTCTCTCTGGCTTTTATATGAGTTCATGAGACCTGACATATGCTTCACACATTATTTCGACCCTTCAAAGCTGGAACCAGTTAAAGAAAATCTGATGTTGGGCTTCATTGACTCTGGTAAACAGATTGTGTGCTCCTTTGAAAGTAATTTACATAGAGTTGTTGTCTGCACGCTTACTGAAAGAGCATGTAAGGTAAATAGTAAACAGCTGCAGAAAATGCATGCACAGAGTCCACAAAAGCTCCTAGCAAGACCTGAGTGGAATTGTAAAAGGCCATTTTATGGTTTGATCCATATCTGAGAATATTTGTGTGGTAGTTCAAGGTAAATACCTGTGCTGAGAGTTTGTTCCTGTGATCAGGGCTGTCCTGTGCTTGAAATAATCCCCTCTTTGTGGTTAAACTGATGAAACATAACTGTGGTTTCTCTCTTATATCAATATACCATGATACCAAAGCCTTCCCTCAACCTGTTCCC
Organism: Moxostoma hubbsi; assembly: GCA_032164185.1. Classification (NCBI taxonomy): domain Eukaryota; kingdom Metazoa; phylum Chordata; class Actinopteri; order Cypriniformes; family Catostomidae; genus Moxostoma; species Moxostoma hubbsi. Next base: position 44,911,583 of record JAVLUX010000007.1, read on the forward strand.
TCCCCCTCACCAGAGATGAACACAGAGCACAAGGAGGGAGAGAGAGAGAACAATACAGATGCGCAACGTTACAGCTTAAATTGTTATTATTAGTTATGGTGCTTGCTAAGGTTAGCATCACCGTTGTTCTACAGTCACTGAGCACTTTATTAGGTACACCTGTACACCTACTTATTCATGCAATTATCTAATCAGCCAATCATGTGGCAGCAGTGCATGAAATCGTGCAGGAGAATGGGGGAAAAAATGTGATCTCAGTGATTGGGACCATGTTCTGTGGACGGAAACGCACAGGTCAACCAGAATGGCCAGACTGGTTCGATCTGACAGAAAGTCTATGGTAACTCTGATACCCACTCTGTACGATTATAGTGAGCAGAATAGCAACTCAGAAGGCACAGCACGTCCAACCTTGAGGCCAGTGGACTACAAAAGCAGAAGACCACGTCAGGCACTTCATTAGAACCATAGTGTTCCTAATAAAGTGCTCGGTGAGTGCATTATTGCTCAAATTTAGGCTTTGAGGATTGTTTTATACCCTTAACCCCGAGTGTGTTAAAGAATCAATGCAATCGATCATACCCCAGACCCATACGTAAATTCCATATTAAGGAATGTTCCTTACATTGGAGCAATTCAAGCTTGATGTACCATGCGGCTCCAGCTGTACGGGCAATGTGCCACGTATAAGCAACGACAGCTTCTCGAGACCTCTGCTCTGGCCAGACACTAGCCAAACAAACCACCAAAGACCTCCCTTTACTCCGGTTGAAGCGGGGGCGAGCCGTTATCACCGTTACTTCAACCGCATCATTTCCTGTGCCGGGATCAGCTCCAGTGGAGAAAGTGTTTGAAGTCACAGAATTCCTGCCCCACCCTGTAACCGTCTTCCCAACATCTGGATCTAATGTTGAGTCAGAGATGAAGTAGACAGCAACAGACAATCTCTAAATTGCTGTAAAAGGGAAGAATGAACTATTACATCATAATCCGGCCTTGAGAAAAAGTATGCATGGGAGGACAACGTGCTTCAAGGTGGCAGATGAACACTTTGTAAGGATCATGGTGGATTTAGTTTCTTTCATTTTGGTTATCCCTCTTGAGGGTTTGTCCACTCAATCGTAAAATATGATGCTTTTGCCTAGTTTTATTCATGAATAAACGGTCAAATCCAACACAAAACAGTATCACTATTACCTACTACTGCTCATACTTTCAGTTGTGGATTTGAACAAACTTTTAACCCTAAGTATTATACGCTGACGTGTGACTCGTCCCAGACCTTTTGTGCTATGAACTTGATGCCTCAATTCATGCGGCTTGTGCTTTTATTTTTCTAAATAGTCAGACTTATGAGTTTCACCTGGCAGGTGAGATAATGGAGGGACCTCCTTTGACTTGGGCCATTAGGTAGCCACCTAGCAACACCCTAGCAACCATCCAGAACACCCTAGCAAGAGTCTAAAAGCACTATAGCAACCTTTGCAACCAACCACTACAGAGTAGCATTGAGGCGGCGACTTTTGCATGGACAAGCACTGTCTGGTTATAATTAAATAAAGAACTCTAGAAAGTAGTAAAGCAATCGGCTTTTGATTGACAAGGATTTGCAAAGACTGATTTTCAAGACAAGTATTTTTATCTTGTTTTCCTGTAAAATTGTCTAAACATTCATAAAACGTGATTTAGTTACTTGTCAAGCAAACTGGCATAATCTCATCATATTTAGTGAACCTTAGACTTAAAACAAGAAAATAAATCTGCCAATGGGGTAAGCAAAATGAACCTAATTCAAAGGGAATACAAGGTTGTTTTGCTTACCCCATTGGCAGATTTTTACTTGTACGTATTTGCCTTGTGGTTCTCACTTAATGGGAGTGCTCTTTTCCCCCTGAGCTGCAGTGAATGCATGTGACATTGCTTAACTGTTTTCATCCGAGAAGCTAAAATAGATTCTGAACAAGCTTTGCATCATATTTTGTGAATTTGTGTGAGAATGTGAATGTTCCTAATTGGCCTTTTGAGCTTTCATTACATAAACTTCATGTTCTGAGAGCGTAGAAACCTTTCTGGCCAAGACGATTCCCCAGAGTCATGAAAAGATTGCGTAATTCAGCTTTTTGAAATAAACAACAGCCCGGCTTTGCTTCTTTCCATTTTAGTAAAAATACGCATGCATCAGCATGACAAAATGTGTTTTATTTTAAAGTAACAGACCATGGGCTGCAATCCAAGAATCAATCAAATATTGTGAATCATTAGTATTTGTGAGAACCTTAAGGCATGACAAACTGTCAAAGATCCGTACGGACTTGAGGATTTACTAACAAACTACAGATTTATTTGTTGTTGTTTTTGTGTTTTTGCAAAACTTACCGTTACAATGCTTGGATGATGTGGGGGGTACCAGGGTGCTGCAATGCGGTTGTCAATGTGTTCTGAGTGATTTTTAGGCATGTTGCTTTGCAGTTGCTAGGGTGTTCTGGGTGGTAGTTAGTGTGTTGCTATGTGGTTGCTAGGGTGTTCTGGGTGGGTTTTTGCACATTGCAGTGTGGTTGCTAGGATGCTCTCGGTGGTTTCAGAGACTATTTAGCCCGAGATGGAGCACTGGTATTAAAATAAATGGGGGGGAAACTAGAACTCCCAATATGGCAGATGTGGAAAGGTAGTCCAAGAGCCAATCACCTTTCAGATACAGACGCCACCTTTCAGTCAACGTTCCCCATTCAAGTAGATAGAAGATGTATTTTAAACCGCTGGTTGAATATAGTTGCCCAGGAGCGATCCAAGATGACCGCCAAGCGACTGACTTGCCTTGAAAGGGACGTTTATATCGTGTTGCTGTGCAGTTGCAAGGGTGTGTAGGGTGGTTGCTAGGGTGGTCTTAACTAGATATGGCTTGATTCCCCTCTTCAATTCAAGTCTGATATTTTGTCAGACATTTTAATCGTCATCTGTGCAGTTTTTGGCTGGGAAAATAATAAGTATGAGCAATACAATTAGTGAAGCTTGCCTTGGAAAAACCTACTAATAATCTTTAAATACATTAATACTGTCTCCTTTTTATTGGATGGTATCACTATGGCTAGACAATGGAGAAATATGCAGACATTTTACGTGTCCTCATCCGCCTCATAACTGGAGACCTGATTGAGTCGTTTTGGCTGGGAGAGATGATGTATTATGGACAAATGTATGTACTTTGCTACATATGGACCAGAAAAAAAGCATTCGTTTTATGATGCAGAACAGACACTGCTGGCATAACCGAAACCACAACTCCCTCTGCAATAACAAATAAGAAAGAGTCTGAACTAAAGTGAAATGGTGCTTTCAGGTTTCCCCGCCAAACAATAAAATAAATTCGGACAGGAGACAACTGGCCTTTATGCATGCAATGAGCCTTGATGCTGTGCATGCCCCTGCTGAAAACAACAACTTAAACCAACCTAAGATGGATTGCTGGTCTTAGCTGGTTTAAACTTGCCTCTTGGCCAATTTGGAGCTCACCTGGTTTAACTGAGAGGACAGCTAAGAAAAGACACACGAATACAAAAAGGTGTCCAACAGACAAACTGGGAGACCAACTAACTAACTCAGGCTGGTTTTTGCTGTTTGTTTACGCTCAATTTGTCAGTAGGGGCATTACTCAAATAAACCAAGAGAGATATCTGAAAACACAATGATTTATGGTGAAACGAAGCATGACGGCTTGCAAAAACGGCTGGGTTTGTCCAAGGACATGTTTTAGAAATGTATAAAACAGAATGTGAGAGGTAGAGTTAAATTTTCACTGGTGTTGAGAAGAGATCTTTGGTAAACAAACAGAAACTGCTAATCCAATCAGAATTAGCCGTAGTGACGATGCAGGAGAGATTAGTGTCTTTCGAAAAGATGAGTTTTGGAAAATAGATGATCTCTGTAACAGGTTCGGGGATTGAGGAAAACTTTTTATTTCCCCATCTCTCACTGTGAACATAGAAACAGCAATTACCAGTTCAGGTGAAAACTCAAAAACTCAAAAAGACAAGAAACAGTGAAGTTATAATTTTTTTTTAGATGAATGTAATCAATTAGAGAGAGAAGGTCAAATAATAACATTCTCTCTCGAAGTGATTACGCCCTTACACTTTTAATACCCTGTGTAGTGGAGGGGGGTGGGGCCGGTCTGGAATGTCACACGCCCGGTCTCCAATCGGCCTGATGGGGCGCGCGAGGGATAAAGGCAGCCGGTGATGACGGTTCGAGAGAGAGAGTAAATTACAAATGGGTATTACCCTGTATGTGTTTATGTTTGTGTTTTGGTTTAAGTTATTATTAAATGATTATTTATATTGACAAGCCGGTTCTCGCCTCCTCCTTGCCCATCATAACTCGCTTTTTATACCCTTTTTAAGGGTATACATTTTACCCTTACCCTTTTTAAAATGATACCCTTATTGATCGGCGTTATTCTTATGATTTTAAAAGTGTCATGTAAATGGTTTCACAATGTAAAAATACTCAATTTAGCACAATATTCCTTTTAATCTTTTGATTCCTTACTCTTTTTATACCCTTTTTAAGGGTATACATTTTACCCTTACCTTTACCCTTACCCTTTTTAAAATGATACCCTTATTGATCGGCCTTATTCCTATGATTTTAAAGTGTCATGTAAATGGTTTCACAATTTAAAAATAATCAATTTAGCACAATTTTCCTTTTAATCTTTTGATTCCTTACTCTTTTTATACCCTTTTTAAGGGTATACATTTTACCCTTACCCTTTTTAATATGATACCCTTATTGATCGGCCTTATTCTTATGATTTTAAAAGTGTCATGTAAATGGTTTCACAATGTAAAAATACTCATTTTAGCACAATATTCCTTTTAATCTTTTGATTTTAGGGTGAATGTGTCCTGGACAATTTTTTCTTGAGAATCACCCAAAACGATATGCACCACATGGTGTGCATTTCAGTTATAGATTCCTCCCAGAAGTCTGAACTGCTAACTGCATCCCCACGTCTCGGGGATGCAAGTTCCACTAGCAGGAAAGCTGATGTACGACAGTAAATCCACAGAAGGAACACAAATGGGAATAGGAAGGAAGCAAATGATTCATGTCTATTCCATTTAAAGGGATATCACCATTTTTTTAGTTGCGCCGGAACATCTTTCACAATGTCTTGAAACGCTAATATTCTTAAACTCTAGAGAACTGAGAATCTGCAGTTTACATCAAATCTGTTGTCCAGCAAGTGCCAAGCACTGTCGAGAACGAATGCTAAGCTGAGCTCAGGACTTAGCACATCAGGAGTCTGGTTAATATTCCACCTCTGACTGAGTTGAACCTCTGGATCCTAAATCTGGGCTCTGGTCCCATACGACTAAGATAGCTTCAGCCATATACTCTGATCCAGTGCATAGGCCGGGCCAATAGCAATCAGCAGAGCAAGCCAGCGTGGACCTCTGGAAAAAATGACACCACAATGACCCGTGGATGCCAGAAAGAAATATCTGGCCAACTCGCTGTTTTTTGAACTCTTGTGCAATTCTACTGTTTCATTTATCTGTAGTGTCAGTTTACAAGATTCTCTCAAACTGCGATATTTAGGAACATGGAGCATTTTATTTGATTGTAATGTGTGTAAAATGTGTGTTTAAACTCGCGTTTGCACGGGTAATGCGAACCCGCGAGTATTCCCATTTCTCTTCCGGAAAAGGACAGGGGGAGGGGCTTCTACGACTTGGTTCATAGTAAATTACAACCAATAGCTGGAATCAAGTAGAAGCGCATATTTCCAGATCTTACCAGGTAGACCAACTTCCTCGCTCACTTTCCTCCAAGCAACGTCTTTCTTCGTCCGGTCTCTGTACATGTATGACGTTGTGTCATACAATTCCGGGTGCTCACACACCGCTACAACAAATTTATCATCCATTTTTCCAAATTTCTTCTGCAACTACGTCAGTACGTCAGTGACATCTGAACAATCTCAATGCTGATAGGCTTTTGCGACAATGTGTCATGCGGATTTTCCGATCGAGTTGAAAAATGTAAACTCATGCGAATATGCAAATTAAGCGATTTTGCGTGTTCGAGTCCCGCCATTCCCTTCATTTGTGCAGCCCGACGCAAATTTGCATCTATTCGCGTCTATTCGCATCTTGGCTTTGACTTTGTATGTAATCGCGCTGCGTGAAACACTCGCTTCGTGCTGTATGTGAACGCACCATTACAATGCACACTGAACCTCAGTGGCACCAACTTACTGTAACGAGGTTGTAATGATGGAGAACTAAATAGCTTTTGGTTATATGCAAGGCTGTAATCACAGGACGTCCTATCATGAGTCATTCATTCCTATAAGTGATGATGATAACCAGTTTCTAGCAGCACCAAACCTTTGTTTTTCATTCTAGATGGACGTAAGAGGATGTGGCAGCTGGTTTTCGTAACTTTGTAACTTCGATTACATCACCTTTTAATCTAAAAAACAGTCTTTTCACAAATGTTTTGGTAACATTTGTGCTTCAATTAGAGACTATTTTATGACAGAGTGTTCAGATTGGCACACAGTGTTCAACGGGTTGCCATATTTAACAGGTGGAATTCATTTATCAACATAAAAATGTCGAGAAAGTAATAGATTTCCATAAAAATGCCGGACTAACAGCAGTTCTACTGAGCCATTATAATTTTGTTCTGAGAGGTGAATAGTGGCCGAAAACGTCTGAAGATTTTGAAGAGAGATTTGTCATACAGTAGATGCTGTGCAGTGATTTGCAATGTTTTGTTTTTCAAACATTTGAACTAGATGTTAGTTGTGCTTACCTGTACAAAATCACCAACATGAAAATAGTTTTTTGTTGCTTGTTCAATTTACTTAAAGGAGACCTATTATGCAAATTCACTTTTACATGGTTTGTACATAACCACTCTACAATGTTAAAAGTCCACCCACTACTCTTTCTTATATTTCTATTCATCAAAAACAGTGTGTCAAAATGGACGGTTTTCATTTCTGCTCTAAAGTGACGTCACGTTAGATTAGGCCACACCCATGACTGGTGATTGACTCCACCCTATTATCATAGCTCCTCCCCTGAGTGATCTACATACAGTCTGTGCTGGAGCAGATACAGTGAGAAGAATAATGTCTCATAAGTGTCTGTTGTTACTGTAAAACTGAACATAAGAGTCTTCATCTACTCCCGGCATCAAAGCCACTGAAGACACAGTGGACAAGTTGCCCCAATGTGCCCCAAAACATACCAAAATTTGTGTATGTTTGTGCAAATCATTTTACACCGGACTGTTTTGTGAATGAGTGTCAATATAAAGCAGGATTTTCAAAAAATGTGATTCTCAAGCATGAACCAGCTGTTCATACTCCAGCTTTATATCCTGAAGATGTAAGTATCAGCCTTTTTATATTGTGTGAATGTTTGCAAATCATCTTTCCGAATGTGCTTGTTAGCTGATCCACGGCTAATGCAGCTAACGTTAGCATTGTCTCTGACCGTATTCACAGAGACCAGAGCTAAGTCGGGGGCGGGGAGCAGCAGCTCATTTGCATTTAAAGAGACACACACGATAACAGCGTGTTTTTGATTCCACCCAAAAAGAGACATTTATAACATGTGTAATAAATGATCCGTGGGGTATTATGAGCTGAAACTTCACAGACACTTTCTGGGGACACCTGAGACTTATATTACATCTTGTAAAAAGGGGCATAATAGCTTAATCTCCTTTAAAGTGAACAGAAGCGACACAATTACAGAACATTTTGATTGTGTTCTTTCCATTTAAATGAAAATGGAAGTTTACTTAATCCCTTTGAGTTGGGACTACATGAATGCTTCCAACCAGCATGTATTTAGCATGCTAACGTTCACTTTCACTAGGTAGTACATAAAGAAATTAAAACGAGATTTATTAGAGTTACATTGGCACGTCTAGTTTTGTTGCGTTTACCCAATTCAGCTAGGTTCTTTCTACACAAACAGTCTGTGTTGAGATTGCAGAGTCCTTTTAAGTTAAGAAAACTCATTTCAAACATGTAGAGCAACTGTAAACATTAATGAGCCATTTTAAAACATGTTGTCAGCTTTAGTAAACTGCGCAGGATGTGTTTATTGTGTTTGGTTAACAGTTGTGAAGCAGTTTTGCCATTGCTTTAGCCTTTGTGGGAGCTGCACTCGATCTGTCTTCAGGGTGAGTAGACGCACAGCAGAAAGAGTTCAAACACTGACCCTCTAATCCTCAGTACTGTGACTCTCACATGATGCTGGTATGCCTTGCCACGGCCCACTCGCTCTGTGTATCACTCCCTTGTTCTGTCTTCTCAACCTCTCAACTGACCAACATCCATAGCAGTCTGGAGGACATACAGATTCCTCTCCCGTTATTTGGGAGACATGGGGCGCTTTTCGTCTTTTAGGAGATTTCTCTTTTTCTGGGATCGAAGGAATAGTTTCCAGAATGGAGAAAAAAGGCCTCTCATATCAAAGGTAATGTGATTTCTTAATTATTTATTTTCTTAGATGTATCTTTTTATAGTGGTTAAATTTCTCTCGGTTGAGATTGTAATTTTAGAATACTGTTGGCTTGGCCAAGGGTGTGAGTTTTGGAGTGTGACTATCCATTTGTTCAACCAGTTTGAATTTAGCTTTTAGTGTCGCAGAACCTTTTCGCACAAACGTGATGTTTTTGACATTATGGAAAAAGAATGGGGGAATTCACATAAATTAAGTTTGCGTTGTTTTAGCACCCAATTCACTAATGGAATATAAAAGTCAAGTAACAGCGCAAGCTTGCCTGAAAATGAGCGCTGAACGCAATTTGGAGGCTGCAATTTTCTATCCGTGCAGGCCGAATCAGTGTGTCCGGTTGTGGAAGACGCAGCAGACTACTGCTATCGGGCATGCTTTAAAATTTGTCTAAAATGCCGAAAATGCACTCGACCACACATGCGTTAATACCATCATTATCATGCGTTATTACCTAGATATTTCCAAAATTCTGGGTATATCCCATTATAACGCTCTTTATACATTTTTCATCATTTGCTAAATAATTTCAGCCATTATAGCTATAAAATGTGCACAAATGTCTCTTTTTAAACTAAATAGCATTTACCATCTGCTTAGGCAGTAATAATGCACTATTAATTGCGCCAGTGCTGACACTTGTGAATAAGGCACAATCTATAATAAACTAAATTTACATAAAAAGGTAGCTTATTTATGCTGAAAAAAATTCAAAAAGATGTGCATTTAAATATGCATGATGCATTGCTATACTAGCACAGATAGATTCTGGTTAAACTGGTTTGCAGGTTCTTAGCGAACAAGACTAGCGAATTAGGGTCAACTGCCTTAGCGAACAAGATTAGCGAATTAGGGTCAGCTACCTTAGTGAACAGGACTAGCGAATTAGGGTCAACTACCTTAGTGAACAAGACTAGCGAATTAGGGTCAGCTACCTTAGTGAACAGGACTAGCGAATTAGGGTCAACAACCTTAGCGAACAAGACTAGCGAATTAGGGTCAGCTACCTTAGTGAACAGGACTAGCGAATTAGGGTCAACAACCTTAGCGAACAAGACTAGCGAATTAGGGTCAGCTACCTTAGCGAACAAGACTAGCGAATTAGGGTCAACTACCTTAGCGAACAAGACTAGCGAATTAGGGTCAGCTACCTTAGCGAACAAGACTAGCGAATTAGGTTCAACTACCTTAGCGAACAAGACTAGCGAATTAGGGTCAACAACCTTAGCGAACAAGACTAGCGAATTAGGGTCAGCTACCTTAGCGAACAAGACTAGCGAATTAGGTTCAACTACCTTAGCGAACAAGACTAGCGAATTAGGGTCAACAACCTTAGCGAACAAGACTAGCGAATTAGGGTCAACTACCTTAGCGAACAAGACTAGCGAATTAGGGTCAACAACCTTAGCGAACAAGACTAGCGAATTAGGGTCAACTACCTTAGCGAACAAGACTAGCGAATTAGGGTCAACAACCTTAGCGAACAAGACTAGCGAATTAGGGTCAACTACCTTAGCGAACAAGACTAGCGAATTAGGGTCAGCTACCTTAGCGAACAAGACTAGCGAATTAGGGTCAGCTACCTTAGCGAACAAGACTAGCGAATTAGGTTCAACTACCTTAGCGAACAAGACTAGCGAATTAGGGTCAACTACCTTAGCGAACAAGACTAGCGAATTAGGGTCAGCTACCTTAGTGAACAAGACTAGCGAATTAGGGTCAGCTACCTTAGCGAACAAGACTAGCGAATTAGGGTCAACAACCTTAGCGAACAAGGCTAGCGAATTAGGGTCAACTACCTTAGCGAACAAGACTAGCGAATTAGGGTCAACTACCTTAGCGAACAAGACTAGCGAATTAGGGTCAACTACCTTAGCGAACAAGACTAGCGAATTAGGGTCAGCTACCTTAGCGAACAAGACTAGCGAATTAGGGTCAACAACCTTAGCGAACAAGGCTAGCGAATTAGGGTCAACAACCTTAGCGAACAAGGCTAGCGAATTAGGGTCAACAACCTTAGCGATCAAGACTAGCGAATTAGGGTCAAAAACCTTAGCGAACAAGACTAGCGAATTAGGGTCAACTACCTTAGCGAACAAGGCTAGCGAATTAGGGTCAACTACCTTAGCGAACAAGACTAGCGAATTAGGGTCAGCTACCTTAGCGAACAAGACTAGCGAATTAGGGTCAACAACCTTAGCGAACAAGACTAGCGAATTAGGGTCAACAACCTTAGCGAACAAGACTAGCGAATTAGGGTCAGCTACCTTAGCGAACAAGACTAGCGAATTAGGGTCAGCTACCTTAGCGAACAAGACTAGCGAATTAGGTTCAACTACCTTAGCGAACAAGACTAGCGAATTAGGGTCAACAACCTTAGCGAACAAGACTAGCGAATTAGGGTCAGCTACCTTAGCGAACAAGACTAGCGAATTAGGGTCAACTACCTTAGCGAACAAGGCTAGCGAATTAGGGTCAACTACCTTAGCGAACAAGACTAGCGAATTAGGGTCAACTACCTTAGCGAACAAGACTAGCGAATTAGGGTCAACAACCTTAGCGAACAAGACTAGCGAATTAGGGTCAACTACCTTAGCGAACAAGACTAGCGAATTAGGGTCAGCTACCTTAGCGAACAAGACTAGCGAATTAGGGTCAGCTACCTTAGCGAACAAGACTAGCGAATTAGGTTCAACTACCTTAGCGAACAAGACTAGCGAATTAGGGTCAACAACCTTAGCGAACAAGACTAGCGAATTAGGGTCAGCTACCTTAGCGAACAAGGCTAGCGAATTAGGGTCAACAACCTTAGCGAACAAGGCTAGCGAATTAGGGTCAACAACCTTGGCGATCAAGACTAGCGAATTAGGGTCAAAAACCTTAGCGAACAAGACTAGCGAATTAGGGTCAACTACCTTAGCGAACAAGGCTAGCGAATTAGGGTCAACTACCTTAGCGAACAAGACTAGCGACTTAGGGTCAGCTACCTTAGCGAACAAGACTAGCGAATTAGGGTCAACAACCTTAGCGAACAAGACTAGCGAATTAGGGTCAACTACCTTAGCGAACAAGACTAGCGAATTAGGGTCAACAACCTTAGCGAACAAGACTAGCGAATTAGGGTCAACTACCTTAGCGAACAAGACTAGCGAATTAGGGTCAACTACCTTAGCGAACAAGACTAGCGAATTAGGGTCAACTACCTTAGCAAACAAGACTAGCGAATTAGGGTCAGCTACCTTAGCGAACAAGACTAGCGAATTAAGGTCAGCTACCTTAGCGAACAAGACTAGCGAAATAGGGTCAGCTACCTTAGCGAACAAGACTAGCGAATTAGGGTCAACAACCTTAGCGAACAAGACTAGCGAATTAGGGTCAACTACCTTAGCGAACAAGACTAGCGAATTAGGGTCAACTACCTTAGCAAACAAGACTAGCGAATTAGGGTCAGCTACCTTAGCGAACAAGACTAGCGAATTAGGGTCAACTACCTTAGCGAACAAGACTAGCGAATTAGGGTCAGCTACCTTAGTGAACAAGACTAGCGAATTAGGGTCAGCTACCTTAGCGAACAAGACTAGCGAATTAGGGTCAACTACCTTAGCGAACAAGACTAGCGAATTAGGGTCAGCTACCTTAGCGAACAAGACTAGCGAATTAGGGTCAACTACCTTAGCGAACAAGACTAGCGAATTAGGGTCAACTACCTTAGCGAACAAGACTAGCGAATTAGGGTCAGCTACCTTAGCGAACAAGACTAGCGAATTAGGGTCAGCTACCTTAGCGAACAAGACTAGCGAATTAGGTTCAACTACCTTAGCGAACAAGACTAGCGAATTAGGGTCAACAACCTTAGCGAACAAGACTAGCGAATTAGGGTCAGCTACCTTAGCGAACAAGGCTAGCGAATTAGGGTCAACAACCTTAGCGAACAAGGCTAGCGAATTAGGGTCAACAACCTTGGCGATCAAGACTAGCGAATTAGGGTCAAAAACCTTAGCGAACAAGACTAGCGAATTAGGGTCAACTACCTTAGCGAACAAGGCTAGCGAATTAGGGTCAACTACCTTAGCGAACAAGACTAGCGACTTAGGGTCAGCTACCTTAGCGAACAAGACTAGCGAATTAGGGTCAACAACCTTAGCGAACAAGACTAGCGAATTAGGGTCAACTACCTTAGCGAACAAGACTAGCGAATTAGGGTCAACAACCTTAGCGAACAAGACTAGCGAATTAGGGTCAACTACCTTAGCGAACAAGACTAGCGAATTAGGGTCAACTACCTTAGCGAACAAGACTAGCGAATTAGGGTCAACTACCTTAGCAAACAAGACTAGCGAATTAGGGTCAGCTACCTTAGCGAACAAGACTAGCGAATTAAGGTCAGCTACCTTAGCGAACAAGACTAGCGAAATAGGGTCAGCTACCTTAGCGAACAAGACTAGCGAATTAGGGTCAACAACCTTAGCGAACAAGACTAGCGAATTAGGGTCAACTACCTTAGCGAACAAGACTAGCGAATTAGGGTCAACTACCTTAGCAAACAAGACTAGCGAATTAGGGTCAGCTACCTTAGCGAACAAGACTAGCGAATTAGGGTCAACTACCTTAGCGAACAAGACTAGCGAATTAGGGTCAGCTACCTTAGTGAACAAGACTAGCGAATTAGGGTCAGCTACCTTAGCGAACAAGACTAGCGAATTAGGGTCAACTACCTTAGCGAACAAGACTAGCGAATTAGGGTCAGCTACCTTAGCGAACAAGACTAGCGAATTAAGTTCAACTACCTTAGCGAACAAGACTAGCGAATTAGGGTCAACTACCTTAGCGAACAAGACTAGCGAATTAGGGTCAGCTACCTTAGCGAACAAGACTAGCGAATTAAGTTCAACTACCTTAGCGAACAAGACTAGCGAATTAGGGTCAACTACCTTAGCGAACAAGACTAGCGAATTAGGGTCAACAACCTTAGTGAACAAGACTAGCGAATTAGGGTTTTTGCACTGAAATAGCGCATGCAAAATGGCACAACTGCTATGTGAATTCACAAAGAGTGACTTTTGCAACAGCCAATCAGGTGACTCTTTGACATCTCCTTCTAAAACTTGACAATTACCTTCTTCTGTGCTACATACTCTTTAAGCTTCAAATCATCCTTAGGGCATAAAATGAATAAGCATGTACACAACCGGTTATTTGTACGTCTAGAACGATTTCATACGATTTAGCCAACTTGTACAAATTCGTACAACTTCTCATGAGATCAGGTTGGGTAAGGTTATGAATGGTTTAAGCATTTACTGATTGGCACACGTAGACCTTTGCCCACTAACCGGATTTCACGTTGCATGTTTGCTGGTCTTACTGGCTTATCCAGTGTGAGCATGTGTCGTACATATGATTGTTTACATTTTGACGTCAAAAGCAGAGCATAATCTATTGATTTTAAGTCTCATGTAAACAGTTTTCTTGCGTTGTATTGATTTTTTTGAATTAGCTGAATTTTCATTATTTTCAGCGTATTGCTAAATGCACTTAAAGTGATCAGGCTAATCCACAGCCATCCAAATTCATGAACTTTCTCCATCTTCTTCCATCAAGGGAGACGTGAAAGCAGGGGGTAACTCATCCGTCTTGTATCTGGGAACTGACGAGAGTTCAGGAAGTCATACCAGCTCGAGTTCCTCCAACCATGTAGGTCCAACCAAAGGAACATCCTGGAACGTCTTCAGCTCGCATGGACCCAGTTTGTCCAGTTGGAGCGACTATCTGTTGAAGTATCTCCTCATCACAAGCAACCTGCTCTTTACTGTTCTTGGACTGGTTACACTAGTAGTCGGACTCTGGGGTCTGATCAATAAAGAATCATTTGCTCAGGAGAAGATCAGCGGTATTGGGACAGACCCCATGCTCCTCTTCACATTCCTTGGTATTACTGTCGCTCTACTGAGTCTGACAGGATGTGTAGGGGCGTTGCGGGAGAATCTGTGTCTACTCCGGACCTTCTCAACTGCTGTACTGCTCCTAGTGGTGACTCAGATACTGGTAGCGATCACAGTGTACAGCTTGCAAGGCCAGATCGTGGAGTATTTGCGCTCAGGCATGCTGGCTGCTATGGTGCGCTACCAGGACGATCTGGACCTGAGGTTCATCACTGATGAGATCCAGACCGGTCTACAGTGCTGTGGGGCAGATACATACAGAGATTGGGAAATCAATGTGTGAGTGCACAAGCAAAATGAGTGGAAATTGACAGAGGGGCTGACATCATCAGTCATTTTGTTTAGTTTCCAAGGCTGCATTAGTCCAAAGTTCCTGTTGAGTATGCAGATTATATAACTTAATTTGTAAACGAGAACCCCCTCGAGCATTCGCTGCTTTCCAACAATAAGTTCTGAGCTGATTAGTGGTGTTGTGGTTTTTCTTGATCTTTCTTATTTGTATTTTTAGAATGAGTTTCAGGATATCACATTTAATTTCCCAATTGAGTTTAGCCAATATGAACCAAACAATTTGCTATTCAATAGATTTTAAGGGTGAAGGGTGTCATTTTTCGATGTTAAAATTATTTCTCCAATTTGTGTGGAATGTACAGGTTTGCACCTGTATATAAACTGTATATACACCTCAAATCATGGAATAAAATACATATAAATATATGGTATTGGAGGCATTTGTGGCATGATGTTTATAACAACCAAAATGTATTTCGACTCACCCCTCATTTGAATAGAAGTGAATGGGGCCAGTCCATAAACGCATAGGCACAAATGATATTAAAATGATTTTAGCTTGGTAAAATTGCTTACTAGCCTTATCTGTGGGACGTTATATCATTACAGGGTTATAATATTTCGTTGTCATGACAACAAAGTAAAAATATTGGATATAACTTTATTTAACTTGGATATATAAGTAAGGAATGTTATCATCCTAAAATCATGTTAAGATGTATAATAAAGCCCTAACAACACCTTAGCACCTATATAGCATTCAATGAAAGTGGATGTTGACAGAGGCTGTCATTCAGCCTAACATCTCCTTTTGAGATCAGCGGAAGAGCTCACGAAAATAAACGATGACAGAATTTTAATTTTTAGTCGAGCTATCCCTTCAAACCTAAACTGCATGCAAAAGCATGATTACATGGCAAATCCATTAATGAACATTTCCGATATCCCTTTCTCCGTCACAGATATTTCAACTGTTCAGCTCCTGGGGTCCAGGCCTGTGGTGTGCCACCCTCCTGTTGTGTAGATCCTCTGGAGAACGGGACCGTATGGAACTCCCAGTGTGGAGTAGGTGCCCTACAGCTGGACGAGTTCTCCGCCCAGAGTGTCATCTTCCTGGGCGGCTGTTTGGGCAGCATCTCGCGCTGGATAGAGCACCATGGTGAAGTCATTGGCACAGTAGCTATAGTTCTGCTGGGAGTCCAGATCCTCACTCTGGTCATAACGGCACGTCTGCTGCAGAAGATACACTGGAACAGAGCGCGACATGATGTTTACTCATAATGACTGCTGTAAAAGTATCACAGAATGTTTTCGATAACACAATATTGTGCCATAGTGGCTCTCAAACATCCTGGACTTCATTTGGATTGGATCTTGAGATTTTAAACTATTGTTTATACTTTAGAAAAAGTTGGAAGTCTAGTTTTACTATGGCATGTACAGTACAAATCTTGAAAGCAATACAAGGTTTCTGCCTGTTATTGTAAACAATAGATCAATGTAATTCACCATAGCTTGTGGGAACCGACTTCATACTTCCACTAAAAATAAGTCAATGCAAAAGTGACTCAGAAGAGTAAAGTCCTAAAACAAAGGTCCAACATCATTTGTTTGCATATGGTGTCCAGATACTTTTTGGGACTGTAATTGGTTTAAACACATGCAGATTTAAGCGCTTGGCCAATCCGGTTGAATATGCTTAAATGCGCATCAAGGGGGTGATAGATTTACCTTAAAAAGTCAATTAAACTGGATTTGATATTATTCAGGTAAGTTGCTATAAATATACTGACTTTAACAAACTTGCTCCAATGCTGTAGCTCCAATAGTTGACTTGAAAGAGAAAACTCACTACAGACATTGACCGTTAACAATAATGTCCCCTAAATTGCCCCCTTGTGGTAACGTTGAGAATGCAACGCATACTTGCATTGGCATCTGACGGCCGAAACATAGGCAAGTACGTGAACACAGATGCGGTCACTTGGCCACAACATTGCCAACGCACAGTCTGGTTGAACATGCTTAACATGCGCTACTGTGCATTACTGTGGCGGTAACAATCCTCAGTGCTCGAGGGGGTGATAGAGTTACCTTCAAAAGTATGTGCCTTTAAACTGGATGTGTTATTATTCAGGTATGTTGCTATAAACATATTGACTTTAACTTACTTGCTCAGTAATATTCTCTTCAAACTGTTGCTCCGTCATGATATTTGTTGACTTGAAATAGAAAAATCACTGTAGAAGCGGACAGTTCACAATAATCTTGCTATAGCGCCCCTTGTGGCAATGTTGAGAATTCAGCGCATATTGTGTTGGGTTATGAATCATGGTCTGAAGGCCGAAATAAACTCTATGCAAGTATGTGAATGCAGATGAGATTGCTCGGCCACCACATTGCTAACGTGCTGTCGGGTTGAACATGCTTAAAATGCATTCTTGCATTACTGTGGCGGTAACGAGCCTCAGTACTCAAGAAGGCGATAGAATTACCTTCAAAAGTATGTGCCATTTAACTGGATGAGTTATTATTCAGGTAAATTCTATAAATGTATTGATTTTAAGTTACTTGCTAAGCAATATTCTCTTCAAACTGTTGCTCCACCATGACAGTAATTGACTTCGTGGAAAACTCACTGTAGAAGCAGACAGTTCACAATAATCTTGCTATAGCGCCCCTTGTGGCAACACTGAGAATGCAACACGTACTTGCGATCTGACAAATTATTATTATTTTTAGTATCACCTTTTCTCCCAATTTTGAGTTCCCACTACTTAGTAGGTCCTCGTGGTGGTGCGGTTACTCACCTCGATCCGGGTGGCGGAGGACGAGTCTCAGTTGCCTCCATTTCTGAGACCGTCAATCCACGCATCTTATCACCTGATTCATTGTGTATGACACCGCGGAGACTCACAGCATGTGGAGGCTCATGTTACTCTCCACGATCCACACACAACTCACCACACGCCCAATTGAGAGCGAGAACCACTAATCGCAACCACAAGGAGGTTACCCCATGTGACTGTACACACCCTAGCAACCGGGCCAATTTGGTTGCTTAGGAGACCTGACTGGAGTCACTCAGCACATCCTGGATTCGAACTCGAGACTCCAGGGCTGGTAGTCAGCGCCAGTACTCGCTGAGCTACCCAGACGTAATTGCGTTAAACAATGTGTCATATGACACATTGTTTAACGCAATTACGTGAGAAATAGTTGCGTACGGTATGTTTTGGCCTTTAGACTGTACATAATATACAGTAT
Organism: Moxostoma hubbsi; assembly: GCA_032164185.1. NCBI lineage: Eukaryota > Metazoa > Chordata > Actinopteri > Cypriniformes > Catostomidae > Moxostoma > Moxostoma hubbsi. Next base: position 44,929,626 of record JAVLUX010000007.1, read on the forward strand.
GTCTCAATATAGGTTTGACCAGAAGTTAGAGAACCACTCAGCAGTCCGTTCAAAATATATGAAAATCATCAAGCTTTATTTTATGTTCGAATCCTTTCTGTTCTGCTGGGGATTGAGTCCGACAGGGTCTCTTGTATCGACTCAATCATGTACGGTTTTCCAGCATTATAAGGCCAATAAACCAGGCCGAACTCTCGCAGAGAGCTGCTCCCAGCACCCGCTCCATGAGCAGACGCTGAGTCCTCACAGCACCCAAACAAACTTTGTACAAGACACAACTTGGCAGCTTGACAAAATGAAAATGTAAACATCCATCATAAAAACGTTTCTGCAGTTCAACTGTTGTAAACTGATGTTTGTAAAGTAACAAGGAAATAAAAGCTTGTAAAAAGCAAGAAGTGGCTCCTAAAATGCATATTACATGTCCATATAACAAAACAGAGACCTTTAAAAATTGGCGACAGATCTAGTTCTACAAGACTATAACTTCAGTTTGATTCATATATTATCTGAAGAGGTAGATTAACTAACATCCACTTTATGATTGTCAATCTAGAAATGCTGTTCTAAGTTAGTTATAAACGATTAACCAAACGTCTACCAAAGACAAATAGAGCTCATTGTTGCACATGAATATTTAATTGGCATATTAAGGGGCATATTAAGGTATGGGATGTTGTCATCCATTGGTTGCTGATGGTTAGAAGATAATGTGTGTAGTGGGCGGAGTGGAAAGAGGAAGTGACCTCATATGATGTCGTACTGGGCGAGCTCATGCAAGTGACTAAAAGCCTCCCATGGGCAGATCACATGAAAGTCTAAAAGACAACAATATAATTACACACTCACGTGCATATCATCTCAAGCCACATCCATACTAATATGCATTTGTTTGAAAAGACTTTAAAACACATTTTAAAGCATAAACAATTTAAGGGGCGGCTGTGGCTCAGTTGGTAGAGCGGGTCGGCCACTAATCGCAGGGTTGTCAGTTCGATTCCTGCCCCACACGACTCCACATGCTGAAGTGTCCTTGGGCAAGACATTGAACCCCAAGTTGCTCCCAATGGCAGACTAGTGCCTTGCATGGCAGGTGTGTGTGTGTGAGTGTGTGTGTGTGAGTGTGTGTGTGTGTGTGTGTGTGTGTGTCAGTGTAAAGCGCTTTGAATACCGCTAAGGTTAAAAAAGGTGCTATATAAGTGCCGACCATTTAATTTCACTATGTTTATGACTGTCATCCACATGCCATTGGAAACTGAAGACACTTTCCATATCTCTATACTTTGGAAAGGATGATGTTAGGAAACGTTATATGCATTGACGCAGTCTCAATGTCTCAGATAGGACTTGAAAACATTAAATGGGTTTTCAGAGTCCACTTGTGAAAATCCTTCTATTTTGCATTTTCCTGCAATATTTCTAATCCAATCTAATGGTTTTACATTTTTTTTAATGCTTTTTTTCCCATTATAAATTCTCATATATCAAATTTGAGTGAAAAATGTAATTGCAAACTAAACATGAATTTCGTAATCTCTCAATCCCAGGATTTCGTGGTGGACTTGAATCCCTCTGTCTGTACTGAATATAGTTTTTGGCTCAAAAGTTGTACACACCGGTTCCCAAGCCCTCCAGTCCAGGAATGTCTTCGCCAAATCAAAAAACAAAACAATTCAAAAATATATAAATTTGACCAACATTGTGGGAGATTAATCAATATGATCATAACACTGTATCAATTTACTGTAATCTATTTGAGCAATATTAAATCCATCCAATAGCAATATAAAAGCCAAATAATTGTAATTTACCCAACGACACCTCTCTTGGGGGGGTTTGCTCTTGAACCTCCTTGAACTTGGACGGGCCCTTGCGGGGCCTGCTAGGCACCGTGGCCCGTGTGCCAACCTTGCTGCTCGCTTTAGGCTTTAAGGCCTCCATAGAGTTTGGATTTGCTCTGTAACTCGAGGAAGCCAATAGCAGGTCCTGGACACTGACTTGACTTGATCTGTAAGAGATTAAGAGAACAAGACAAAATATGAAAGTTCTCAAAGGTTGGTGAGCTGACAAGCAATACTTTATATTATCCAAGAACCGGTAGTTCAGAAATTACACCAACTGGTTGATATCATTAGTGGTGAACACATGTTTCTGTATTAGTCATAAATCTTAACACATTTCCATTTTTATATATATTTGAAACTCCAAATCCAAATGGAGCTCATTGATCGAAATGTGATAATCGAACATAATTCATTAATTAACTATTAAATCATTGACAATAATTATATTTAAATATACGTTGTAAATATAATAGTTCAGATAATTAAAATATGTCACATTACTGTGGCAGACGAGCATTGATTACGCAATACAAAAAGTACCTTCAGAAAGCAACATACACGACAATGCATAGACGGTTTCGGAGCGTTGCAGTAAAAACGCAGTGTTTTTAGGATGCTGTGTCAAGTTAAAAGTAGTTTGTAACTCTGCATACAGAGTTACGCTCCGTCCAGCTGTGTTTGAGCGCAAGAACGCATCTTCATCTTGCGCTGTTTGCTGTTCAGCTGTGTGTCGCCTGTATTGCTGGAGTTGCGCTTACTGCCCCCTGCTGACTCGTATTTTAGCCTATTTTCAAGATGTATCCATTTCAACTGAATAATACATTTCCATCTAACTGAATTGTCTAATCTTTAACTAAATAAAATGAACAAATCTTATAAATTTCAAGTTTTATTAATTACATTTTCTTCAAGACTATTCAATTCAATTAGATGGAAATTTGTTATTCAATTGAAATGGATACATCTTGAAAATAGGCTAAAATATTTTTATGAGTGTAATAATGATAAATCACTGGGCAGCCAGTGTCCAGACTCAGTACTTCTGGTGATGACTCCCTCCCGCTTACAAAAATGTCCTTTCTGGGCATGAGTGCCAATTGAGGGCTATGTCAAAACCCCTCCAGACTCTGAACCTTTTACTTAAATGAACAGTTCACCCAAAAATGAGAGTTGTCTCATCATTTACTCACCCTCATGCCATCCCAGATCTGTGACTTTCTTTCTTCTGCAGAACACAAATGAAGATTTTTAGAAGAATATCTCAGCTCTGTTGGTCCATACAATGAAAGTGAATGGTGACCAGATATGTATAGCTCCAAAATGCAGGTATCATTAAAGTAATCCATCGACTTCAGTGTTTAAATCAATTTATTTAGAAGCGATATAAAAGTTGTGGGTGAGAAACAATCTTTTTTTAATTTAAATCTCCACTTTCACTTTTACATCTGAAAGTCACATGTGCTGCCTGTTTTGATTCACTTTCACATCTGAAAGTGAAAGTAGAGATTTAGAGGAAAAAAGGACTTAAATATTGATTTGTTTCTCATCCACACCTCTCATATCACTTCTGAAGACATGGATTAAACCACTGGAGTCATATGGATTACTTTTATGCTGCCATTATGTGCTTTTTGGAGCTTCGAAGTTCTGGTAAAAAAAAATAAAATCTAAGAACTAACTTTATTTTTATAAGCCATTTATGCAATGAGTTTTAACTGCTTGCTGCGATTTTAAGTGGTTATATGAAGTCAGCTCCCCTCATGTTCACACAGGTGTCCTAGTAGAGTAGCCCCAGGTGGAGTTTAGCACATTAACTATGGATATGACAACCATACTTTTAGACTTTTTACCAAATAAACGTCTTTAAAAAGTGTGCTTGTGCTATTGTCATTTAAAATAAATATAATATAGATATTTATATATTATAATAGCATAAGCAAACATATGGTGGTGGCGTAGTTTGGACCATGACAACAAACCCCCCCCCCTCCCCCCTTAGTAGTCTAAGACTACTTTTGAAAGTGCTGCCATTTTGCATTATTTTACTTTAAAATGACATTCTGCGCATAAAAATTAGAGAGAAAATTTCAATTGAAAAATGGATTTACTGCATGCACAAACAAACCCTGATGGTCATGTTATCCATCATGATTTGGGACTGTTCCAAAGAGCATCTTGTGTGCTTCAGTGGAAACAGGATCTGACCTTTAGCACAAGAGACTCGATTACGATTGGCCAATTGCGCCATCTAGCAGTCTGATTGATTGCAGATACATGAGTAATATAAGGTCTGTGGTAAACATTACTCAAAGATACTAAAAACACAAATGACACAATCATACCCCAGACGGGAATTTTAAAGCCCATGTGTTTTATTTATTAAAGTAGGCTTCAAATACGTTGCTAAGTAAGGACGGTTTTCCATTTCCTCGTGCTTGTTCACGCACATGCTTGAGGTAGTTGTAGTCCTGATTTAGTAACTTGTTAGAGAAGGGAATACTGCAGCTGCAGCAGGCATTGCTCCAAAAAGGGGTGTGAGCTCCAAAATCGCCATTAAAGATATAGGGAGCCCCTTACCTAACACTATTCCTAACCTTAACTAGGACTAGGGAAAACTGAAGAATATAACAAATATAAGAAAAAAATTTGCATTATTTGTGCATATCGCCACCTACTGGGCAGGGAGGAGAGTTTATAGTAGCTGGGATGGCATGAAGGTGAGCCAATTATAATGAGAATTTTCATTTTTGTGTGAACTATCCCTTTAAATACAGGATGTAACTGATCTGGAGTCAGTTTAGCTGTAACTTTGGTCCAGTAAATCAGACTGATATCTGAGAGAGATCTAATTGTTTTACAAAAAGTTAATCTGGCATTTGAACTATCGTACATTGTAAGCATTACAAACGAATTCAAACCGAATTACCATAATATTTTGCTTTCTCAATTTTTTCTGTTTAAGCATAAATATATTTTTCTTTGTTTTAAATCATTGTAGCTCAACTGGTAGAGCATGGCATTAGCAATGTCAAGATCATGGGTTCAGGGGCGGGGCCAGAAAGGTGGCATGGGGTGGCAGCTGCCACCCTAAAATGAGCTTTGCGACACCAACTCAGACTCCTCTCGCATCCTGAAGATGTGCAATGGCTTAACCCGTCTGTGACGCACATGGTCCATATCAATGTACCATATCTGGGAGGACACAGTGTTCCACCTAAGTAGACAAATCCCAACCCCCTTACTAGATGCCACCCTTTACTCCACTCTTGCCACCCCTTTGCCACCCCTGGAATAAATTCCTGGACACGGCCCTGCATGGGTTTAATTACCAAGGAATCATTAAAAGGCCAATTTATATATTAAGGTCTACATAGTCTGCAAAGATACAGATCTGTTATTTTCAGGATACTGTAGATTATCATGAGAAATATGTGACAAATTACAGGGAAATAAATAATTTCCAATACACTGTCATTCTGCTTTTCACTCAAATCTTCCCATTGCATTTACATCCCTGTGATCAGCAGATGTGCTCAGCATTGCTGTGATTCCAGCGCTTCATTTCAAGTAGGTACAACTGCAGGCCGGAGACCTCCAAACGAGGGCGGGGTTACTTCAAATGGGCGTGACTAATCCTCAAAAAGGGGCGGGTTTATCACAAAATCGGATTGCGCCCACTCCAAAATGGCTAAGGTTAGGGAAAGGGTACGGTTAGGGGCTCCCTATATCTTTAAAGTCGTTTTGGAGCGATGTCTGTAGATGTACTCGTCTTCATTTGGGGTTTTATACACAGGCGTAAATCTAGCTGCTCGGTGACGTCATCAGTGAGCGCACGCTGGGGTCCTTCAGCTCGCTGTACGACTGTCACGCCGCAGTTTTTAGGCTCTATAGGTCAAACTACAGCAGCAGAAATGATCCGATCACTAACTTTACTCAAACACTCTTTGAATCTCTCTCAACGGGCCAATGCCAGGCTGTTGTCATCCAACAGAGGGATAAGAAACAGAATAGTACCCGCGACATTCAGTGGAGGTATATGTTTGAAAGAACATGATGAAATATTATAACATAAGGGTGGTCGAATTTGTGGGAAACTGTTGTAATTATTTTATTGAAGGCGTTTGGTATTTGACATGTCATTGTGTATCTCATTGCAAAGATGCGTAATATGTGTAAAGTAATATATTGTCGGTTACTCATTTTGAAATATCCACTGTCAGGGTCAGAAATTAAGGGGGGGGGGCTCGGGACAAAAATGATTAGCAACAACATTGATTTTGATGTATTATTTTTTTGTGCAGTGTCAGATAAAAATAAAATAAAATAAAAAACTCAATACACACATACAAAACACCCTCTGACATCCATATAAACACACTCACGCAATTTTAGTTGCATCATTTATTCAGTTGTCCTGCAGGTCTCTATAATACAGAAAAAGGGGAAAAGCTTGTATTTGCTCCACAGGATAAACATGATAAAAATGGCGCCATCTGGTGGAAAATATTACAAATTTACATTTTGAAGTCTGAGCTCCAGAATGAAAGTATAATATCATAGAATTCATGATTTTATGCTTCAGTGGCACTGGGATCAAATATTGCTGTTTTAATGGGGACATTTTTGTCCTGAAGATCCTGAGTGTGACTATAATGTGTATTATAGATGTATTATAGGAACTGAGGAAAAAATATAAAAATTCCCCCCAAAAATACACACCTTTGGCAAAATGTATGCCATTGGCATTGAAAAAGACAAAAATGTCCCGAAGGTCGCACAAAGGTTAATTTTAGGAGTAGGAGGCTACATACTCAGATTCAAACAAAAGCACAATACAGTACATTTATATATGTTTAGATATACATACTTACATGGGCGGTACATTGTTATGGACCATGATGGGTTAAGCCATTGCGCATCGTCTCCAGGATGCGAGCGGGGTCCGAGTTGGGGTAGCAAGTGGAGTGGAAAAGATAATTTTTAGGGTGGCAGCTGCCACCCCATGCCACCCTTCTGGTCCTATATATAAGTTGCATTAAAGAAAAAAACCCACTTGGGGCACTTGTTCATGAATTGGATTGTCTGTTTCTTTGACAGTTGATACTAATGGCAGGCATCAGTTGTATCACACCAGACCCACCAGAGTCTGTAGCTCGACATTTACTGGTGCCAGCGCGGCTCATCGCGGTTACAGTACCCAACAGGCGGAGACCGTAGAGGAGGAGACCCTCCACAGCATCATCAGCGACACGGAGAACGTTCAAGGTTCGAAAACATTCAACAACATCAAATCTGCTCAAGTGTGTGCATTTTAAGGGTGACGAAACTCTTGTTTCTTTCCTTGAACAAGGATCCTTCTCCAAACACGAGTTCCAAGCGGAGACGAAGAAGCTGCTTGATATTGTGGCCAGATCGCTGTACTCCGAGAAAGAGGTGAGGAGTTGAACAGGAATAAAGGGATGCATTCAACACCATTTGATCTTGGTTTGAATTCATTTTAAGTGGCATACGTGTGCTCTGACAGGTGTTCATCAGGGAGCTCATCTCGAACGGCAGTGACGCTCTGGAGAAGCTACGGCACAAGCTGATGACCGCAGGTGGAGAAACGGCACCAATGGAGATTCATCTTCAGACTGATGCCGCCAAAGGCACCTTCACCATTCAGGTATCCTGCACCGATATACCCAACAAAATCACGGGTGTTTTGTTTCATTTAAATGGGAAGTGCAGGCTGTTGCTGCTGTCGAATCCTTGTTTTATCCTTGTGTTTTTAGGATACAGGTGTTGGGATGAACAAAGAGGAGCTGGTTGCTAATCTGGGTACCATCGCTCGATCCGGCTCTAAGGTGCGTTTTCGTATTTCGGCCATAACTGATTCACCCAATGGGGTTTAAGCATTTAGACCGTTTTATTTGACGTTTCTTCCACTTGTAGGCGTTTCTGGATGCTCTTCAGAATCAAGCAGAGGCCAGCAGCTCTATCATTGGTCAGTTTGGTGTGGGCTTCTACTCCGCCTTCATGGTGGCTGATAAAGTGGATGTTTATTCTCAGTCTGCTGAACCGGGAGCTCCTGGATACAAGTGGTCCTCAGACGGGTAAGCATAGCAGATTTAGGACCAAGAAAAACAACAACAACATAATCTATGTAGTTAAATATTGCTGTTTGATGCTGTGTTTGGTTATATTGGTAAATCTTAATAATCGTAAATATGATATCTTATAATAAATCACAATGTTGGACTCATTGAGTTTTGCGTGTGTGTAGTTCTGGACTGTTTGAGATCGCTGAAGCGTCCGGAGTTCGTCAGGGGGTCAAGATTGTGCTCCACCTCAAGGACGACTGCAAAGAGTTTTCCTCTGAAGACCGCGTCAAAGGTACACAACACTGCAAACCACCTACACTCACATCAAACATGTGCTTTACAATGAGAAGGGAAAAATAATAAATGATCTGTTTTCTTCAGAGGTTGTGACTAAATACAGCAACTTTGTCAGTTTTCCCATTTTTCTGAACGGACGAAGACTAAACAACCTACAGGTATGTAAAGTCTATTGACATGTACCTCTCTGGAGCTCTGATCATCAGTCCTGACCATTTCTCTCGCTCTCTCTGTCTCTCTCGCTCTCTCTGTCTCTCTCGCTCGCTCTCTCTCTCTCTCTGTCTCTCTCGCTCGCTGTCTCTCGCTGTCTCGCTCGCTCTCTCTGTCTCTCTCGCTCGCTCTCTCTCTCGCTCGCTTTCTCTCGCTGTCTCTCTCGCTCTCTCTGTTGCTCTGTCACTCTCTCTCACTTTCTGTCTCTCACTCAATTCAATTTCAATTCAAAATTGCTTTACTGGCATGACTGTACACTCTCTTTCTCGTTCTCTCTCATTCTCACTCTTCCTGTCTCGCTCGCTCTCTCTCTCTCTCTACCTGTCTCTCGCTCTCTCTCTCTCTCTCTCTACCTGTCTCGCTCGCTCTCTCTCTCTCTCTCTCTACCTGTCTCGCTCGGTCTCTCTCTCTCTCTCTCTCTACCTGTCTCGCTCGCTTTCTCTCTCTCTCTCTCTCTCTCTCTCTCTACCTGTCTCTCTCTCTCTCTCTCTCTCTCTCTCTACCTGTCTCGCTCGCTCTCTCTCTCTCTCTCTCTACCTGTCTCGCTCGCTCTCTGTCTCTCGTTCTCGCTCTCTCTCTCTGTCTCTTGCTCTCTGTCACTCTCTCTCTCTGCAGGCTCTGTGGATGATGGATCCGAAAGACATCAGCGAGTGGCAGCACGAGGAGTTTTATCGTTACGTGGCTCAAGCTCATGATAAACCGCGCTACACGCTGCACTACCGCGCAGATGCGCCGCTCAATATCCGCAGCATCTTCTATGTGCCAGAGATGGTGAGAAAACAGACACAATGAATTCAGCATGTTTACAATAGTGAAGAAGAACTCTAAAAGAGTGACTTCTCATTGATGAGTGTTTTTAAGGTTATTTACAAACCGTCTTTAATTTTAATATGTGTGTGAGACAACAGAAGCCCTCCATGTTTGACGTGAGTCGTGAGATGGGATCCAGTGTTGCTCTGTACAGCAGGAAGGTCCTGATCCAAACCAAGTCCGCAGACATCCTGCCCAAGTGGCTGCGCTTCCTGAGAGGTCAGCTGACCATCTGGGTCTTCATGACAAAAACCTTCAGTGCATAAATCATCCTTTGTGGCTGTGATGAAACGAAAGCCGTGTGTTTGTGTTTACAGGTGTTGTGGACAGTGAAGATATTCCTTTAAACCTCAGCAGAGAACTGCTGCAGGAAAGTTCCCTGATCAGGTACAAACACGGCCTAAAATATCACGTTATGCCTTTAATTTCATGTTTGAAGTGAAGAGTAGTAAGTTGTCTTTCTCTCAGGAAACTGAGGGACGTCTTACAGCAGCGTGTCATTCGGTACTTGCTGGACCAGGGTAAGAAAGATCCAGAAAAATATGCTCGCTTCTTTGACGACTACGGGCTGTTTATGCGCGAGGGCATCGTGACCACCGCGGAGCAGAGCGTCAAGGTGCAGTCTCAGCTCGCATTGCCGTAAAATGTCATTTTCGGTTTCAGCAGTTTTCATGCAAAAGTCTTGACTCAAAATATGAACGGAGACTCTTAACATCTCATCGAATATATTTGTGGGGTACAGGTGTGCAGATTTTAAGGATTTAATTTGGAGACATTGTGTTCCGTTTCAATTTTGCGTTGTTCACAGGGGTCTGGGTAGCTCAACGATTATTGATGCTGACTACCAGCCCTGGAGTCGCGAGTTTGAATCCAGGGTGTGCTGAGTGACTCCAGCCAGGACTCCTAAGCAACCAAATTGGGCCGGTTGCTAGGGAGGGTAGAGTCACATGGGGTAACCAAATTGTCCCGGTTGCTAGGGAGGGTAGAGTCACATGGGGTAACCTCCTCGTGGTGGTGATTAGTGGTTCTCTCAATGGGGCGTGTGGTGAGTTGTGTGTGGATCGTGGAGAGTAACATGAGCCTCCACATGCTGTGAGTCTCCGCGGTGTCATGCACAACGAGTCACGTGATCAGATGCGCGGATTGACGGTCTCAGAAGCGGAGGCAACTGAGACTCGTCCTCCACCACCCGGATCGAGGCGAGTCACAACCGTGCCACCACGAGGACCTACTAAGTAGTGCGAATTGGGCATTCCAAATTGGGAGAAAAGGTGATAATGAAAATTGTTGCATTGTTCACAACTGACATGCATAACAATTTAGCAATATTTAATACATTTTTGGGGTCTATGTGTTAACCCTCCTTTTGGTCTTCGAACCTTTTTGACCTGTATTGAAAACCATTAAAAATGCAGAAAATCGCAGAAAATGCAAAATGTTGAACACTTTGTTGCAGTGTTACAGGGGCTACAATACGTCTTTCTGCCATCTAGGGAGAAAATGATATGTGATGGGTCTTTTACCATTGAGGGGGCTTTAGCCCTGTTGTCCCCATGGGTGCTATAGACCAGTATGAGGCCCGAGGCTAAATCTGAGATCATATGAAATATTTTTTGGTCAAATTTGATTATAAATGATTTAAAGCTGTATAACATCCACAAGGTCCAAAAGGTAAAAAGGTCACAACTGGTATTTTCCATACGGGTCAAAATTGACCGGTTCAGACAATGGAAAGGACAATTTGTTTTAAATAGTTTTTCTCTTAAACAATTAATTTTGTATGTTTTAATGGTTTTGACAAAGTCTCAACGTTTGGTTCCAAAAACCAAAGTGTGGGTTAAGTCACACACATTGAAGGAAGTTAGTGTGTTAAATTAAAATATAAGATTCATATAATCAATGAAAGTTTGCATGTTGGTTTTAAGCTCAGTTTGTCCAGAAGTTTTACGGCCAAGAATTTTCATTTTCCCTTTTGTTTGTTTTTAACTGGCTGCATTATGATGTCACAGGAGGACATTGCCAAGCTATTGCGTTTCGAGTCGTCAGCACTTCCTGTGGGTCAGCAGACCAGTCTGATGGACTACGCCTCTCGTATGAAGGCGGGAACCAGGAACATTTACTATCTGTGTGCACCGAACCGCCACCTGGCCGAACACTCGCCGTACTTTGAGGCCATGAAACAGAAAGATATGGAGGTGAGACTAGACCAAATGTGTCCACAATTACCAAACTATAACTGAACAAACAAAACCAATTTAATTTATATTGACCAGATGTGTTTTTAAAAGTACTGGTCAACCAAGAAATTCAGGATACAGCACACATTGCAAGTAGTGATGCTTCGTCCATGAACGAATCTGTCTTTTTGAACTAATCGTTTAAGTGAAGGAATCGTTCTTGTTCACCTCGTGCACTGACTCATTTCTTGTTCACTGACGTCTCTCCCTTTCCAAGCCAATGAGCTCTACTGCTTTTCATGCCTGTAAAGACTGACTATAGCATAAGCCAATAGCATTCAAGTGGAGTGGTGGTGGCGTAGTGGGCTAAAGCACATAACTGGTAATCAGAAGGTTGCTGGTTCGATCCCCACAGCCACCACCATTGTGTCCTTGAGTAAGGCACTTAACTCCAGGTTGCTCCGGGGGGATTGTCCCTGTAATAAGTGCACTGTAAGTCACTTTGGATAAAAGCGTCTGACAAATGCATAAATGTAAACGTAAGTGTGGGCTGTGAGGCAGCATATTATTGGTTTCACCCACTGAACGGATACTCCCCTTCACTGAACCAGTCGAGTCGGTCGTTTGAGTCTGAACGAGATGAGACGTCTCGTTCATGAATGAGAGATCTGCTGACCGGCTGAATGAGTGGAGCTGCATGTTGTTCGTTCAGTCCGTCAATCCTGTTTAACAAGGGGGAAGAATTTTGAATAATAGTGATGATGACACATTACAATGACATACGGACGTTAATGAAGCTCATAATGATTTTTTTAGGTTAGTGTTGTTGTCTTTTTTGTTTTTGTTTAGCTTGATAAATACTCATGCTCAGCAGTTCACAGCACATTATGCTTCATTGTCATTTGTGGGGAAACGCTTGTGATGCTTAAACACTCTGCGGTGCTGAAGTCTCTTAGTATGTTTGGTGACATGCACATTTTAATAAAAAAAAATAAAGAGTTGTTCCAGTTGGGAATGACTCTGTGCTTTTGGTCATATGTAAAAGTAAATACTCATTCAAAACGTAAAAGATGGTCATTTTGCGCCATCTACTGACTCCCAAGTTGTCATGATAAATGGACAAATAAAGCTGTTTACGCCATTTAACTGACCATGTCCATCCATCCATCTTCAACCGCTTATCCGAAGTCGGGTCGTGGGAGCAGCAGCTCCAGCAGGGTGCCCCAAAACTTCCCTATCCCGAGCTACATTAACCAGCTCTGACTGGGGGACCCCGAGGCGTTCCCAGGCCAGTGTGGAGATGTAATCTCTCCACCTAGTCCTGGGTCTTCCCCGAGGCCTCCTCCCAGCTGGACGTGCTTGAAACACCTCCCTAGGGAGGCGCCCAGGGGGCATCCTTACCAGATGCCCAAACCACCTCAACTGACTCCTTCAGACGCAAAGGAGCAGCGGCTCTACTCCGAGCTCCTCACGGATGACTGAGCTCCTCACCCTATCTCTAAGGGAGAAGCCCGCCACCCTTCTGAGGAAGCCCATTTCGGCCGCTTGTACTCGTGACCTTGTTCTTTCGGTCATGACCCAACCTTCATGACCATAGGTGAGGGTAGGAATGAAAATTGACCGATAGAGCGAGAGCTTTGCCTTCTGGCTCAGCTCTATTTTCATGACAACGGTGCGATAGAGCGAGTGCAATACCGCCCCTGCTGCCCCGATTCTCCGGCCAGCCTCTCGCTCCAATGTCCCCTTATTCGTGAACAAGACCCCAAGGTACTTGAACCCCTTCACTTGGGACAATAACTCCTTCCCTACCCGGAGTACGCACTCCATCGGTTCCCTGCTGAGAACCATGGCCTCAGATTTAGAGATGCTAATCCTCATCCCAGCCGCTTCACACTCGACTGACCATGTCATATAGGATTATTAAGCATAATCAGTGTAAGATTGTGTATGTGAACGCGCTCGGTCTCTCTTACACCGTTCGCTGCACTTATGTCATGTGCAGTGCCTCACTGAACAGTTTATCAACCGTTTTCTTCATTAACTGAACTGTAAGAAATGATATGAATGCATTGGTCTGCAGATATAATGCTGAGATCAATATATACTGTAGCACAATTTAATAGTGGCAAATAATGGTAAAATGTGTTAATATTTAGTCAAATATTCAATAAAATATATTTCAAAACAAAGTGTGCATTATTCATTGACACAGCTGTCTGTATGTGCTGAAACTGACACGTGGGCTCTAACACTTCTGTTAAACGGACAAATATCAGATGGTTTTAAGCACCGCTGCTCGTTTCTGACTTTCTATCTGTATTTGCAGGTTCTGTTCTGCTTCGAGCAGTTCGATGAACTCACACTGCTTCACCTCAGAGAGTTCGACAAGAAGAAACTCATTTCAGCCGAGACGGACATCGTTGTAGATCATTACAAAGAGGAGAAATTCCAAGACGCGAAACCAGGTGACAAAAGTTTCATAAATATTTTTAAAATGCAACTATTATCTAGGAAGATTACTGTTTGAGATAAGTAGCAGGGCCTCTACATGAAAGGCGAGGTTGTTTATTCTTCACCCACATTTTACTTTATAGTTTTGAAGGAATTTTAGACAAAATTGATACAAATTCAGATGATTTTATGGGTTCCTGTGGAACTCTTCAAGCCATACAACAGCTTAGTGTGACAAGCAGAACATTTAAAGGAATATTATGGGATCAATACAAATTAAGCTCAATAGACAACATTTGTGGCATAATGTTAATTACCACAAAAATTGATGTCGACTTGCCCCTCCTTTTCTTTAAAAAAAGCAAATATCTGGGTTCCAGTGAGGCACTTACAATGGAAGTCAATGAGGCCAACTTGTAAGCGTTAATATGCTCACTGTTTAGACACAAGACATTAAGTGTGATAAAATCACTTAATAACCTTTTCTGTGCAAAGTTATGTTACATATTACAACTTCATTGCCATTACAACAAGGGATGCACTGATGTATTGGCCGCTGATATTTATCGGACAATTATTGACCTGATTAAAACCATCGGCATGTCTGTTTTTAGCCTGAAAACGCTGATATGTAAAACCGATAAATGTAAAAACTCTGTGCATTCAAATGCACAATCCAGAAGTAATAATAGCCACAGAATGCAGAAGGTTTGGCACTTTAAAGAACATGTAATATTACATTTTTATTATTTCTCGTTCTCACATTAATGAGAAATAACCGCCGTTACACACGTGACAGTCGTGAAAGCGGCACTTACCTAAACATGATGAGGTAAAACCATCCTAAACGCTTCGACGCCAGCAAACTTTGACTTCTGAGACTCTGTTATAGTGTCCATTAACGCTGCGAGATTGATTGAGTTAAGATTGAAATCACATTATGGTTTTGTGCGATTAAAAAAGCTTGAATAGACCGCAATCAGCGCTTCAGCCAGCAAACCATTCTGCATTGTGTCAGCAAGCGGCGCCCTCTAGCGGTTTCTTTCCTCCCCAATTTATAACGCCCAATTCCCAATGCGCTCCAAGTCCTTGTGGTGACGTAGTGACTCACCTCAATCCGGGTGGCGGAGGACGAAGCTCAGTTGCCTCCGCGTCTGAGACCGTCAGTCCACGCATCTTATCACGCGGCTTGTTGAGCACGTTACAGCAGAGATGTAGCGCCTGTGGAGGCTTCACGCTATTCTCCGCGGCATCCACGCACAACTCGCCACACGCTCTACCGAGAGTGAACCACATTATAGTGACCACAAGGAGGTTACCCCATGTGACTCTACCCTCCCTAGCAACCGGGCCAATTTGATTGCTAAGGAGACCTGGCTGGAGTCAATCAGTGTCTCCAATCCACGTTCAATGGAAATTTTTTATTGTTAAAACAAAAACTTTTGTGAAAAATGCTTTTGTGGAAAACTTTTGTGGGTTTTTGGTCTTAACTCCAAGCTTTGTGTAGATATTCATCATGGTTGATGTACCTGTCTTGTGTAGCATCAGAGCGGTTGTCTGAACAGCAGGCAGAAGATCTGCTGGCCTGGATGAAGAACTCACTGGGACAGAGAGTCGCCAACATCAAGGTAGACACGTTTACCTCGATAAACTCAACCTGTGACAGACATTGCTGTTTGTTTATGTGTTACAGCACTCATGTAATGCATCCAGACTTAATTGTTACCTTTGCCACGTCAGGTGACCCCACGTCTGGACACGCATCCGGCCATGATCACCGTGCTAGAGATGGGTGCCGCTCGACACATCCTGCGCACACAGCAGCTCGCCCGCAACTCAGAGGAGAGAGCACAGTTACTGCAGCCCACACTGGAGATCAACACCGGGTATGAAAGACAATGAGCGTCCGCAGCCGTGTGTCAGTCAAACAGCAATCTGGTGACGAATTAAGGCGGGACTCGATATTACCGCAACCGCTGAAAGGCCATCAACCTGGTACTGAAGTACTGGCACTTTTGACATACCTACTTGCATAGTCCAGGCCAGACTGGGAAGAGAAATCGTCCTGGGATTTTACATAGCAACTGTCCCAAAAGTGTTTGAGTGGTGGGGAGGGGGGGTGTTCACTGTCCGTTCTGCATATCGCGGTGGCTCATTTTAGCTTATCTCGGCCCGTTTCGCGGCCAACCCACAGGCACACTCGGTTCTCCGGATGGCTAGTCCGCCCCTGAACGGCCCCAAAGTGCATCGGCCCACCGGGAAAAGGCCCGGTATGCCAGATTACCAGTCCAGCCCTGTGCATAGTGAATGCCAAACAGTTTGATATGAGAAAAGAGTGAGATGTGTTAGAGACAGTATTGCACACTTTGTATGACGTTACATATGCCGATAATGCCGAAAACACGACTTGAAATCTGATCTGACCGTTCTGACACGTCCCACAAAAATACAGATTTTAATTAAAGGAACATTCCGGGTTCAATAGAAGTTGAGCTGCATTGATGGCATTTGTGGCATAATGTTGAATACCACAAAAGTTTATTTGACTCGTCCCTCATTTTCATAAAAAAAATTAAATCTGGGTTTCAACCAGGCAATGGAAGTCAATGGAAGGCAATGGGCGCCAATCAGTAAACGTTAAAATACTCACCGTTTCAAAAGTACAGCCACAAGACAAACGATATGCGTGTTAAAATGATTTTAGTGTGATAAAATCGCTCGCTAACCTTTTCTGTGTCGAGTTATCGCCAATTTTACCACTTCGTTGCCATGACGATGCAACGCCGTTAAATCCTGCAAAAATGTCAGCTCATATAATACACGTGTACAACAGAAGAATTAATGGAAGTGCTTTTATACAATTTTAAGCTTCACATTTTTGCCTTTTAGACCCTCCAAAAATTGGCCCGATTGACTTGCATTGTAAGTGCCTCACTGTAACCTCGATGTTTGCTTTTTTGTGGTAATCAACATTATGCCACAAATGCTGTGGACTGATCTTCACTTGTAATGAACCCGGAATATTCCTTTCATTTCACACTACATTTGGTCTGCATTGGGCTTGAAAACTGACCTACAAAATGTTTGAAGCATGTTCTCACACGTGTAAGCTCTGGAAGAAAACGTGCTGTTCTTTTAACACCAAACAATTGTTTTACAGACACGACCTCATCAAGAAGCTTCACGCACTGAAGGACTCGAACCCTGAGCTCGCACAGATGCTGCTCGACCAGGTAAAGTGTCGGTTTAACACCAGTCGCTCTCTGGTCATAATTCACACCATTTCTGCATTAAACGAATGGGAAAATCTTGCTAATAGTGTCACTCATTTAGCTCTTTTTTTACCTGTCAGATTTACGATAACGCCATGATCACCGCCGGCCTCAATGAAGACCCTCGTCCGATGATCTCCCGCCTGAACCAGCTTCTTACTCAAGCGCTGGAGAAACACTGAACTCGCCCCAGTGGACTCTTTCATTGCCATCGTTAGACTGTGCTGTGTGTGGAGGGGGCGTTCACTCACCATTGCTGCAGATGCCACCGTTGATCTGTTTATATGAAGACTTGAGAATCTTTGTGCTGGTGTGACTTGGTTGGAGTCGCACTTCACCGCTGATAAGAGACAACCTGTTGTGGTCAACCTGTATGTGACACTGGACAGGGATTGGAGAGAAATTCGGCCGTTCGTGACACCTGAACCAGTGTTATAGTTAACGAAAACTAAAACCATTTTCATTAACTGAAATAGAAATAAAAACAGAAATGATTGGAAATAACAAACTAAAGTACTTTTTCATAACTCTAAAATGAACTAGGGTTCATATGTGATTATACTAGTGTGAATATGGGCAAAGTGGGACACTTTTGGGTGCTTTCCTCACCAGTGGTCATGGCATGAGCTCTGCCGCACATCCCAAAGTAACATCACCAATTGAAAACCTCAAAAAGATAAAGGGATGGTTGAACACTCTTTTCATCATTTATGTGATGCCACTCCAGATGTGTGTGACTTTCCTTCTTCTTTGAACACAATTGAAGATTTTTAGAAGAATATCTCAGCTCTGTAGGTCCATACAATGTAAGTCAATGGGGTCCAAAACATTAAAGCTCCAAAAAGCACATGGAGGCAGCATAAAAGTACTCCATAAGTGGTGTAATGTCTTCTAAATGTCTGATCTAATATGTTTTGGGTGAGAACAGACCAAAATGTAACTCCTTTTTCAATGCACATCTTTAAATTGCAATCTACAGGAACAATTGTGATTTCAAGCTCGATTACACTTACTGGTGGAGTTCGCCGAGTGCTAAACGATGCTGGGAAATAATCAAGCTTGAAATCATAATTGCCAAAGAGACGGCTGAAGACTTGGATTAAACCACTGGAGTCGTATGGATTACTTTTATGCTGCATTTATGTGCTTTTTGGAGCTTCAAAGTTCTGGTCACCATTCACTTGCATTATAAGGACCTGCAGATTTGAGATATTCTTCTAAACATCTTCATTTGTGTTCTGCAGATGAAAGAAAGTCTTACACATCTGGGATGGCATGAGGGCGAGTAAATGAAGAATTTTCTTTTTTGGGTGTACTGTCCCTTTAATTCTACTCCCCAAAGTTTAGTTTAGTAATAATTTATCATTGAAGGAAATTCATAGGGATACAACTAAACTTAACAGACAAACTGTGCGAACTATCACAAATTAAATTGTAATAAGTGCTATAATAACACTGGCCTGGCCAGAAACGGAGAATTGCTTTGAAGATCCCATTATTTAGCAAGAGGAAAGATCATGTCAGTAAAATGTCCCCTGAAGTGTCATATCGTTGTTCATATTTCATAACATATTGTGTAAATTCAGATTGGAGTCATAAGTCTCGGATAAACATGGTCTACTATTTGACGTCCCATATACTGATGTCTTATCATTTATTTCATAATTGTGTAAATTCATGCATTATCTGATGTATTTGGAAATGGATTCGCTCTTAACTGTTTGTTTTGTGCTTTGTACGAAAGTGAATGCTGATTAGCCATCTCAAATAATTGTGTCCAACCAGTGAAAATAAAATGAAATGTGTTCAGAAATGAAGTGCGCAGCAACAGCGCGAAACTGCAGTTGCATCTTTCGGACACCAGGAGGCGCAGTGACGTCAGTGCTGCCATCTTTGGCGTGAAGGGGAACTGCACTTCAGTTTGATACAGTCAATCACACAGATCTTTCATGTGACTTTACAGCGGATTCCTCAGATTATTTAACTGTAGTGTTAACTTTATGATCTCACTCCGGTAGGGGCAAATAGTCACGAGCTTGCATGAAGGTGTATAAGAGTACTGTCACCCAAAACTCTTCAGAATTTAGTGTTATACATATTTACTCTGGCAGCCAAAAGTTTGGAATAAAGTACAGATTTTGCTCTTATGGGAAGAAATTGGTACTTTTATTCACTACTGATCACAATGTATATTCAGGACATTAATAATGTGAAAGATTACTATGACAACAACAAAAAAATGTTCAGAACTTATTAAACTTCTTCAAAGAGTTCTCATCAAAAAATCCTCCACGTGCTGCAAGGACAGTTTTGCAGATGCTTGTTATTCCAGCGGTCAGTTTGTCCAGATACTCAGGTGACCTTTCACCCCACACTTCCTGTAGCACTTGACCTTTCACCCCACACTTCCTGTAGCACTTGACCTTTCACCCCACACTTCCTGTAGCACTTGACCTTTCACCCCACACTTCCTGTAGCACTTGACCTTTCACCCCACACTTCCTGTAGCACTTGACCTTTCACCCCACACTTCCTGTAGCACTTGCCATAGATGTGTCTGTCTTGTCGGGCACTTCTCACACACCTTACAGTCTAACTGATCCCACAAAAGCTCAATGGGGTTCAGATCCGTAACACTCTTTTCCAATTATCTGTTGTCCAATGTCTGTGTTTCTTTGCCCACTCGAACATTTTCTTTTTGTTTTTCTGTCCCAAAAGTCTCTTTCTTTACAATTCTTCCCACAAGTCCTCCTGAGTCTCTCTTTACTGTTGTACATGAAACTGGTGTTGAGCGGGTAGAATTCAATGAAGCTGTCAGCGGAGGACATGTGAGGCGTCTATTTCTCAAACTAGAGACTCTGATGTACTTCTCCTCTTGTTTAGTTGCACATCTGGTCTTCCACATCTCTTCCTGTCCTTGTTAGAGCCAGTTGTGCTTTATCTTTGAAGACTGTAGTTACACCTTTGTGTGAAATCTTCAGTTTTTGGGCAATTTCAAGCATTGTATCACCTTCATTCCTCAAAACAATGATTGACTGACGTTTCTAGAGAAAGCGGTTTCTTTTTTTGCCATTTTTGGCCTAATTTTGATCTTAAGACATGCCAGTCTATTGCATACTGTGACAACTCAAAAACAAACAAATACAATGTTAAGCTTCATTTAATGAACCAAATATCTTTCATATAATGGCGTGGTGTTTGATATAATGGCAAGTGATGTTCAAGCACCAAAATGATCAATTTAGGATGATTACTCGAGGATAAGGTGTTGGAGTGATGCTGCTGTTTTATACATCAGTAATATCCCGACTACACTGTGTGATCAGTTGAACGCCACTTTGGTGAATTAAAGTAACAATTTCCCTCCAAACTTTTGGCTGCCAGTGTATGCAAATTATACACACATTTAAGCAAACATCGAGGTTATAGTGAGGCACTTACAATGCAAGTCAATGGGGCCAATTTTTTGAGGGTTTAAAGACCGAAATGTGAAGCTTAATATTGTATAAAAGCATGTACATACATGTTTCTGTTAAAACTCATGTATTATATGAGCTGTCAAAGGGAAACTGGCTCCCCCAGCTGAACCCGATTTCTTCCAAGGTCATCGTCACCGACCCTTTGGCGTCCTCACTGGGGGCCTAAAGACAAATCTTCAAGACATTACAGCATACTTTCTGTAAAGCTGCTTTGAAACCGTTTATGTTGTGAAAAGCGCTATTAAATACAAACAGACTTCACATGACTACTTCCAAGTTTTGCACCATTTTGAATAAAATGTCATTTCAATAGTCCCACAGAATGGCAAATTTCAAATAGCCTCTAAATATGAATACGAGGTCTTAAAAGATTCGGTGTGACCACCTTTGCCTTTAAAACAGCCCCAATTCTCCTGGTACACCTGGACACAGTTCCTCTTGGTTGTCGGCAGATGGGATGTCCCAAACTTCTTGGAGAATTCATCACAGTTCTTCTGTATATTTCGGCTGTCTCAATTGCTTCTGTCCGTTTAAGTAATCTCAGACTGGGACGATGTTCAGTGGGGGGATCTGTGGGGAACATGACATCTGTTGCAGGACTCCCTGTTCTTTAGTATCGACACACTAAAGTTGAAGATATAAATAACCATCTTAAGACAAACGCTTTAGTGAAACATCTTTTGCACAGTTCTGTACAATAATGAAACAATTTGACATTTTTAAAAGAAGTTCTGCTTTCAGACTCCAAAAGCAGCAACGTAAAAACTTCCTAAATTAGCAATTCAGACAAAAACAATCTTTTTAATTATTAGTTGGACTTCAGGCTCAACTTGTGAAGACGATGGCGGTCATAAAAAACATCAACGTAACTAATCTTTGGCCATGGCTTCATGTCACTTACCCACTCAGGTGAAGCAAATGTCAAAAGACGTTCATGGAAAGTCTGTAAAATATCGGCAGTCACATCCACATGCTTTTTGTTTACAAATGTAACACTAAAATATCACATTACCTGCTTAAAACACACTCATGGGCCCTTAGAGCTGAAGCAGTTAATGCCCAGATCAAATTCCTGGAATAAGATCAGAAATTAATGTTTTTTTTTTTTTTATCTAGAAGTAATTGGAAAAATGTCTGGAAAAAAGTTCCTTTTTAATAATAATAATAAAAAAAAAAAAGTCTAAAGTAATGGAATATTGTCCTTTATTAATAAAACTTAATCTCTAACATATCTGTAATGAGTTATTAATCTACTAAGCATTTAAGGCAAAAATATGAAGCCTAAAACTCCAAGTAAAAAAGGCAAAATTAAATGCAAAAGTAACTAATGACGCATAACAGAAGTTATTTGTAATGGAGCGTTCAATCGGAATGTGCATTCTATACCATGTGGAAGCATTCTAAATAATCGCTATAGAAACGACACGTACATTCCATCCGGTTGACACATTTCTACTGGTATATCGATTTAATGAGGATTTTGCAATCTCATCCTATTGTCCTAAATTAGCGCTCTGACAATACACATCAATCTCAAGAGACGTCGTCTGTTGCACAGTTTATTTAACAATATGGTATATAAGTACGAAATGAGTTCTTAACCAGTTTATACAGCGATCTCAATCTTTTTTCCTTTTATTTACAGTATGTCATCAAGCTGCATGATTTAAATTAAAGAATTGTTCACCTTCAATTCAAGTTTCATGGAGGAGAAAAAACTGAAGAACTCTTTGAACAAATCAGCAGTCAGACGAAGCTCCGCCCTCATAGGCGAGGGGGGAGGAGACATCATTGATGTTTCAGAGATCAAACAGAGAAAACAAGAGGAACATTTGTCCAACATTAAGCGACAACTACTAAATCCAGGCCAATAAATTAAATGCATTTCGGCACCTTGAAAAATAAAGAGCATTTTTCACAATTTGCTTGTGTGTGTGTGTGTGTGTGTGTGTGTGTGTGTGTGTGTAGTAGCCAAGCTCCTTTCTGTACAAATGAATACAGGTCCTCTGTACAAACTCCACAGTTGGGAGAGAAAAAGGCTGCATGTCCTTTTCCAAGCCTGGTAAATGTGAATACGTATCAGATCGGAATGAGGATTTCTCCAGATCCAAATTCCACATCAATTATCTTACAGTCCCTAAACACACACAAAAAATGCATCTCAGTTTGCGAACATACAAAATGAAAGTTTTATATAATAAAATCAAATATTTTGCCTTGATAAATTCCATTAAAAAGTCCATTGCTCAAAATAACACCCCTGCCCAGAAAAAAACAACAACAAAAAAACAAAAATAATTAAAAACGTAACGCTTAGAACCAGGACTGAGTTTCAGGACTGAACACCCCTCCCAGAAAAAAACCCTTTGTGTTTCTGCTCTTTAAACAGTAATTTCAATCCTTCCAACAAGGAAGCAAAAGCAGTCCATTAGTTGTGTAAACCTTTTACTGTCCATTATTTAATTGTCTTTAGGTCAACGTCTCTCAGTACAACTTGTGTAGAAACACCTTTATCCTCATAGAATGTCTCATAATGCTACAATCCCTCTACAAACTTTTCTAACGTGTCTCCTGTGGTGTCGCCAACCATACTTAAGTCGTTGGTCAGCCCTCCGCGGTTTGGCGTGTTCAGCTGTGGAAGCATTGCACTCTGTTCGGGTGTGCACAGGTGTGCCTGGTCCATGGGGCCCGACATGGGCCCTGCCAGGCCGGGGTGGGAAGAGCCAGAGTGCATGGCAACGTGCTGCGGGGAGGGTTGAGGCTGCATTCGCGGGGACAGGCTGGAATGTGGCGGCTGTTGGGAGGGGGGGCGGGGCGATTGCACAGGAGCAGGTGACCTCACTTGGCTGCCCAACACATTAGCCATGGCCGGTCCGGACAGGTGAGCACCCTGCGGCTGTCCTGCAAGCATGTGGGGTTGTGGGCTCATGGAAGCTGCTTGTGCTGGTGAGCCCATCTGCTGCTTCAGCATTTGCTGCTGTTGCTGTTGTTGTTGTTGCTGCTGCTGCTGCAGCATGCGCTGCTGTAGCAAAGTCTGCTGGGCTTCCAAGCTCATGCCAGTCTGGCTCATCTGTCCCATGGGGACAGTGCCTCCCTGCATAGCCATCTGTTGCTGCATTCGTATTTGAGAGTAACTTGCCGCCCCTTGTGGTTGTGGGAATCTCACTTGTCCTGGAGGCATGCCAGGTTGCTGCTGCTGCTGCTGCTGTTGTTGCATCTGTCGCATGAGCTGCCGGCGGAACATCTGCTGGTTTCCATTGTGTGCGGCGTTCATCATTTGTCCCTGGGGTCCAAGGTTAGCCATGGCCTGGGTAGCAGCGGGCTGAGGTTGCTGAAGAGGCATGCCAGGTCGCTGCACACCCCCGGCCTGCATGGTGGCCATGTTCTGCATTCCCGGCTGACCTGCAAGCATGGGCTGCGGGTTCTGCTGCGGCTGGCTGGCCTGGTATTTCGCCGTCCGCTGTTTGATGAATGCCGCCATGAGATGGGGGTTTGACTTGAGGATATTGAGGACCTGCTGTTGCTGCTGCGGGGAACTTGGCGACTTTAAAGTGCGCAGCAGGTCCTGCAGTGCTCCTGGGGCGATACTGTTGGGCACCCCTCTTTGCTGCATGCCTGGCGTTGGGACTTGTGGAGGCACCTGCTGCGGAGGTATGACGCCTTGAATCTGCCGTGGCTGGTGCATCATGGAGCGCTGCATCATCGGGGGTTGTTGGGGCGTCTGCGTTACCTGAGGCTGCTGAGGTGCCATCGCCATCTGCGGTGGGGGTACTTGCTGTGTTGGAGGTGCCTGCGGATTCTGCATTTGCCCTTGCATGCCAGGTCTCCACTGGCTAGGCTGCATGCTCTGAACCACTTGAGGACCACGTGGGCCCATTATCTGCATGGGATCCATCATGCGCTGTTGATTCATCGGCATGCCATTCATATTCATTCTGTAATCTTGCTGTGGAGGCGGTTGTTGTTGCTGTTGTTGTTGTTGTTGTTGTTGCTGCTGCTGTTGTTGCTGCTGCTGCTTAACTTTGGTCATCATATCTATTTGTCTTGCAACTTTCATTGCAGCCTGCTGTGGGTGTTGCTGTGGTGAGGGCTGTGGCTGTTGTTGAGGGGGCATGGGCAGGGGAGACTGCTGCTGGGGCAGAGGTGAGGACTGCGGCCCGGACTTACCCTGGGACCCTGGTGTGGGGGGTTGGCTGGGGAAAGCTTGCACCATCCCCCCCACATTCTGATGCGTCTGCTGTGGCTGGTTGGCTAATGACTGAGCGGTTTGGGGTGTATGAGGTTGCTGCAGCTGCTGAGAGTTGGGCGTCCCAGGACCTCCTGAGGTAGTTGGGGAGGGCAGATTCTGAGGCATTCCTCTGCACTGCATGAGTGCCATGCGGCGCCGCATCATCTGCGCCTGCTGCAGGCGCTGCTGAATCTGCTGCTGCCGCAACTTTTGCTTGATGTTGAGACAGAAGGGCACGGGGCACTTGTTCTCCTGGCAGTGCTTGGCGTGGTAGCAGCACAATGCAATAAGCTGCTTGCAGACGGGGCAGCCTCCGTTGGTCTTGCGCTTGCAGCCCTTGGTGTGCTGCACCACCCGCTTCATCTTCTGGCAGGATGGCAGTGAGCAGTTTGCATTGCGGCACTGGCAGGCGTGCACCAGCGACTGGATGCAGCGCTGGATGCTGAGGCGTCGACTCTCCTGTGGGCTCTTGTTGGCCTCGCCGCCCGGGTTGTTGCTGTCGTCGTCCAAGCCCAAACCCCACTTCACCATTTGGTGCTCGTGGCCCTTGGAGTTGTAGCAGTTAATGCATAGATCAAAGTCCTGGAATAAGATCAGAAGCAGAATTAATGTTTGTTTTTTTCTGGAATAATCAAATATAACGTTCATTTAAAACTACATGACCTTGGCCGTTGGAACGTTTACGCTACTTCACTTTGAAAGGCGTTGCATTTTAAGCTACAGGTTCAGCTCCATAGTCTAAACACAAGGTTCAACCCTTGAGAGTTTTAAACCAGCAACCTTCTAGTTGCCAGCTCTGATCTTTAACCACTGTGTGTTTCTTTGGAATGCATGTTCAGGAATATGGATCTGAATATCCTTTTCCTAATACTAAGTAGCATTGTGCAAATCACTGTAATTTTCAAGTAATCCCAAAGACCTTGATTAGTTGGTTCAGGTGTGTTTAATTAGAGTTGGAACTAAACTCTGCAGGAAAGTGGCTCTTGAAGAATACAATAGAATATGATCTTTTGACTATTTATAAAAAAATATGATAGATTTACATACAAATTGGTAAACAATGGCAAGTTATTCCGTCAAATTAATAAAGAAGGGACTAACCTCGCAGACGGTGCAATGCCAGCGTGTCTCGACATGGTGCTTGCACTCATTGCAGGTGTAGACGAATCGGTCTTGGCCCTGATTGTGTAGCTCCACCAGCATGCACATTGTGCTCCATTTGCAGCGGCGTAGGGAACTGAACTCCCAGTGCTTGTCCCTGGCTAGTGTCAGGAAAGCATCACGTCCATCCATCAGATCACAGGTGAGAAGCGGATCAGGGTCCAAGATAGAATGGAGGGTGTTGACCACTGGACCAGCATGCAGGTGGATCACGAAGAAGACCTGGATATGAGGAAGCAAGAGGTAGTAATATGGTAAGCATTTAAAACGGTCTTAAATTCAGAGTAATATAAATGGCATTCTGGGTGAAAATGTTTTCAACAAAATGTCCCGACCTCTTTATGCTTCTCCATCGTTGCATAAAGCTTCTGGGAGAGATCATTAGCTACATTCGGCATCCCAGGCTTCTTTTTGTTGGCGCGGCTCATGCTGCTTTTGTTTTTGTTAGTTTTTTTATTGTTCTTCTTTTTGGCGTTCTTGCTGTCGGCTTGAGTTCCCTGTGGAAAACAAAGATATTTTTAATAAAAGGCTTAGCACTACACTACATACTCCGTCAAATCGCTTTGCTCCCCGACTTACCTCTGTAGTCTCAATGGAGGCAGTATTCTCCTCTTTCTTCCTTTCCTCCTCTTCCTGTTCCAGCTCCTTGATGCTCTCTTCTAAAACATTGGGCCAAAAATCACCCTCAAAATAGGGTAGCTCGTTGGCACTTGTCAGTCGGTCCTCTGTGGCCTGCTTAAATATGTCCTGCATAGCACAGCGAGTCAGTGTGTGAGTCAGAATTGTAACAGTCTGGTGTTAAAAATATTAAGAATGGAAACAGACCTACCTAAAAAAATGATAAGAGTGAAAACATGTTTAAAGCCAATAATAAACACACCTTATAGTCATGAATGATTCGTTCGGCAAAGGCCTTGTCCAGCATTTTGCGGTACCACTCTTGGAGTCTCTTGGGCTTGGGAATCTTCTGATCAAGAGGATGACAGTGGAAGATGTAGTCGTCCCCTTCACTGGGTGGGCATGCCCAAATATGGCCTGTCGTATACCTGCATATGGGAAAACAAAAGCACACCAATTAGTGTATAGAGAATACAATTAGAAATCCATAGTGAATAAAACTACAAATGTTGTTTATTGTAAAGCATATGAGAGAAAGTACGGATAATTTTAAGTGTGCTCAGTACGTTCAAAGTGGTTCAAAACTTACCCAAGTTTCTTAACATACTCCAGATAACCAATGAGAATTTCATGGTAAACTGCAGTTCGTAGCAAACGAGGCTTGAAGAAGTGAATACTGTCGAGATATGATATGTATACCCGTCTGGAAAGAAAAACACAAGACAGGGAATCAGTCTTTAGCCTGTTCAAGACTTGATTTACGGACTGATCAGTACTTGCACAATTCTACCTGGTGTTAGGAAAAGGACATTCGGATCCATATTCCTGAACATGCATTCCGAAGAAACACACATCCACTCCATCAATCTCCTCAAATGCAAAAAGTGCTTTGGTTCTGTAGCGAAAGCTTTCTGACATCTCTCCCGAGTCAACAAACCTGCAGCGAAAATATGCAACGCAAAATCAGCATCTTTCAACTCTGGTACATGGCATCCAAAAAAAATGTCAATTTACTTTATTAATACACACTGCTGGTCTTATTGTGCATTATTCATCAGTGCATGTTCTTTCAAAGAGGAAGAAAAAAAAGACAATATCAAGTACCGGAGTACAATGTTCTTCCGTTTCACTTGTCAACACATCAAGTTACGAAAGTGTAAGTGACTAAATGAACAATTCAATTATTACTATAATACATATTCTAATGGATTTCAGTACAAGAACTCATTCAATGGGTCTTCAGATCATTCAAACAGTTCAATAACTCATTTTCATGAATGACAGTACCTGGATTTCATCCCAGGTTTGACCTCTACAGTCTTATCCGAGCTAGCGACCACCCGTACAAACACCTCTCCGGCCTCAGGGTGATTCTGCCTTTTCAAGAACTTGTTCACCCGGTCTTCAATGTACGAGCCCAGTCTGGTGCTCTGTAACCCTGATGAGAAACGCACAAACAGGGTTTACTTCACTAACCCTGCAATAAACAGCAACAAAGAGGCAATCGGGTACACAAGTACTCACTTTTGGCAGAAAACTTGTTGTCCTTTCTTGTTTTGCCAGTCTTCTTCAGACAGTTGCCACAAATGAAACTGTTGTGAGAGAAAAACAGCAGCTGTAGGAAGCAAATAATTTGTACGGTTTCATCGTGAACTGCAGGCAAGTAGAAGGATTTAACGCTTACCCTGATGGCCAGATGACATCATAATGCAGCACACAGATCTGATGCATCTTACGGCCACAGTCTTTACATTCAACAAAACTGTTGAGGAAAGAAGGTGTTAAACTCACAATTTTGACTTGCATTATCATATTAATTCATGCAAAATACTAGTGCACTGCTTAACCACAAACTGCAGTGTACACTGTATTACAGCATACAATTATTTTACAAATAGTTTGTGAAACAGTATGCAAAGAAATGTTTCAAACATGCTACACTATCAAATAACCTCACTACACTGCATGTTTATTTCAGTGAGTGGCAGTTATCAAGGTTCAACACTTCTTAAACCAATTTGCATGACTTTTCCATAACGGGGCGGCTGTGGCCAAGGTGGTAAAGCGGGACGGCCACTAATCGCAGGGTTGGCGTTTCGATTCCCGGCCCACACGACTCCACATGCCGAAGTGTCCTTGGGCAAGACACTGAACCCCAAGTTGCTCCCAATGGCAGGCTGGCACCTTGCATGGCAGCTCTGCTGCCATTGGTGGGTGTGTGTGTGTGTGTGTGTGTGTGTGTGTGTGTGTGTGAATGAGTCACAGTGTAAAGCGCTTTGGTAACCGCTAAGGTTAAAAAGGCGCTATATAAGTGCAAACCATTACTGGATAAGGATTTCTGTTGGTTTGCTTTTGAAGCCAATCCAGTTTATATGGCGAAATGGATCTTCTATGGATTTTCAAGGCAAAGCTCTGGTTAAATTATAAAAATAACAAAAAACAACAACAACAACAAAAAAATTTAGATATTGAAGACACATTTTTATTAAAATTCCCTAAAACTGATTCTGGACTGACTTAAAAAAAAAAAAAAAAAAAAAAACATTTCAAGGGTGTTGAATAAAAGCAGAATAAAAGGAATTTCACAGAGGACTAGAAATTATAAGGATTTTTAAAAGAAAATGAACTCACAAAGAGTCATTTATAGCCTATCAAATATTTTAGAGCTGCGCAAAACTAGAACAAATTTATATACACTTCAGAAAATTACATGACCAAGTCTTTTTTTTTTTTTTTTTAATTTCCATCATTTTTTCAGACCTGGAAATCCACATTTTCTTTATTTTCAGGTTTTCCATGACCGTGGGAGTTATCTCAGGAATAATAATGGTTATTTAGCATTTTTATTCCACTTTTTTTGATAAAAAATGACTTTGTTAACATGAACACCAGAAAGCGGCACATTGCGAGAAATCTGCTTATTGTGATAAAGTGGCATTCCCATTTACGTGCACTTTATAAGAGGTGTAATCTTTACTCCAGTATATATGCGGCTTCGTCAGTGAGCAGCTTTCTCCACAGCAACATAATTTCCCTGCAAAGCTTGTGTAAATAATAAACACGGCATCAAAGGAAGACTTCACTATTTAATTCTGTTGCTTCGCTTTATTTCCAGATAGTCAAAAGTTGTTGCTGTGTTTATTTACTTATCTTTTTTACCTTGCGGTATTGTGCTTCAACAGTGGGGTTTCCCCCTAATGTAAGGGCACGTAAGGGACATTCTATATTTTACATTGGTGTGTATAAATGGATATAATTTATAGAGCATGTGATTTTCTCAATGCACTCCCAGAAATGTTGAATTCTTTCCGCTGTGTTGACTTGTTGGGCTTCATCCTATGATGTTTGTTATCCGGTCTGTTCACGCACATTAACACTCTTCAAAAACCCATAAGAACGCCACTTATGTGTTTATATGAACACGTAAATGCCGTTTTCTGGGAGAAACCCAAGTGCGTTAAACCACTTTCCCTAAAATGGCGAAATTGCCGTTCTCATTTACACAATGTTTCTGAAAAATCCTGGAATAAACCGTTTTCCGAGAGAAAGAGCACTCAAGAAATGTCATGCTGTGCATTCTTGGGATGGGTGGGCTTCTGCTTGTCCACTCGCCTTTTGACCACAGGTTCTCTATGGGATTAAGATCCGGGGAGTTGCCTGGCATCATGATGGAAAATGCAAGGATCATCACCAAATTGTTGGGAGAAGTTGCTCTTGCAGGACGTTTTGATACCATTCTTTATTTATGGCAGTGTTTTTGTGCAGAATTGTGAGAGGGCCCACTCCCTGTGATTAAAAGCAACTCCACACATGGATGGTCTCAGGATGCTTCACTGTTGGCACGACACAGGACTCATAGTAGCGTTCACCTTTTCTTCTCCGGACTGTCGATTTTCCAGATGTCCCAAACAGTCGGAAGGGGGCTTCATCAGAGAAAATAACTTCGCACCAGTCTTCTGCTGTCCAATCCTTGTACTTCCTGCAGAATTTCAGTCTGTCATTGATGTTTTTCTTGGAGAGAAGTGGCTTTTTTGTTGCCCTTCTTGACACCAGGCCATTGTCCAAAAGTCTTCGCCTCTCTGTGCGTGCAGGTGCACTCACACCAACCTGCTGCCAATATTGAGCAGCTCTGCACTGGTGGTGACACGATTCCTTAGCTGACTTCATGCAAAGCGATGATGGCTGCACATCTTTCTTTAGAGGTAACCATTGCGTACAATAACACAAAGATTGGAAGCACTTCTTCCCTCCTTTTATAGCAATCAGTCTGCTCTTATAATCCAATCAGAATGATTGAGTGATTTCACCTGACTAGTCCTCGTTCACACTTTCCCAGGTGCTACTGATAATATTAGTGAAATGATGTTAGCTGGTCATTTTGTGCCAATTCAATGGCTAGTCTGTGTATTCGATGCATACAGAAAGTACAGTGCATGGTATACTGCAGTATAAGTACCAGCAGTATGGTAGTATGCCATTCATATCATACCCACAAACATTTAATGATGACACTTACGGCTCAGGGTCCAACATGTCGTTTTTCTTCTTCTCAAACTGCTCCTTAGATATCATACTGGAGAGAGACACAACAATCATTTAACTCCAGAAATGTACATATGTACAACTCATCCTTTTAATGTAACCGAAGAGGGAGATACGTACGTCTGCGGCTGCGCCGGGTCGTCTCCCAGGGTGACGCTGTTGCCCTGGATCTCGTTGAAGCACTTCTCGCAGAAGTGATACCTGTCGGCAACAAGGCCATATTTGGGTGAACAGGACGCAGCACACAAGAGAACACGCAAACTGGCACACGGACAGCATCACAGCACAAGAGCATAGAACGAGTCGAGTACAAACACAACACACAGCAGACAGGCCGAGCAGAGCAAAGGCTAGCATTCAAACTCACAAATGAACGTGCTACACTTTCACATGAAGACCAATGATGGATACTGACATGATGTTATTTCATGCAGAGTGTAGACACTTTCCTTTGGTATGGTACGATCTTGAATCTTTTGTAGAAATAAAAAAAGGCACTAGACAGTACACGAGTGCAATGTGATTGAGATGAAATGCATGCACTGTCGTCACACAGTTCTTTCAGTCATACTATTTTATGATCATTAACAAAACCTTAATGATTTAAACAAATACTAGCGGCAGGAGTATTATTGCTTTAAGAATATGAATTGAAATACCAGACTTCACAAGTAACTGAGTTTACTATCTCAGTGTGGTGTAGCCTATTGGTTAAAGAGCTGGGCTGGCAACTCAAAGGTTGTGTGTTCAATCCCTGCTAAATGTATCTCTGAAGTATTACGCTTAAGCTGTAAGTTTGATTCTATCACTTGCATGCGACCAACAAGTGGTCAGCCAAGAGGAACCTACATAGTGCTTTAGATAATGAGTCTTATTTCAGTGCATCACTGTCCAATTTTGTAACTCTTACCTCCCCATTTCTCACACCACTGATCATGCCGTTCATTACCTGTTTTGGTAGCTGTAGTATGTGCCGTCTCTGGAGATAGTGCAGAGCTGTTTGCCATAGCAGCAAAGTGTCTGAGGTGAAAACTCGAACTTCAGAGTAAGAGATGGGGAAACAAAATTAAAAGGAGCAATTCTTTAAAGCACAACTGCTTATAAATATATTGTATATTCACAAATGCTTTCTTTTTCAATGACTAAGGGGCTGATCAGACCAAACACGTGCTTGCGCTAAATTAGCTAGGCGCTACACAAAAAAAAGCATCTAAAAGTCGTGGCACTCCTGTGCAAGACGAAAAACAAATCAGTGAAATTTGGTGCAACAGTCGAAGACATCTGTCTAGAACATGTTCACATAGAAAAACAATACTACTTTTTTTGTGAATGTTTAGGGCCTTTTTGCTCTTTAAGGGTGTTTTCACACGGTCCGTTTTAGAGGTCTGAGCGCGGGATTCCTTAAAAGCGAACTGAAACCATCTCGGGAGGTGGTCCGAGTATGGTTCGCTTGCAGTCTGTGGTTCGGTTCGCTAATAACATGCATTGTTAACACAAAGTGCTGCGGGCTCACTTGATTCTCCCTTTTGCGCAATTCCAAACACGTTTGACCCTGACAGGTTACCGTACACCAGTAATGACGACGTGCAGAGAAGAGACGCCAGAAACCTTGGCCTTGAATAGCATAACGATAATACACTGAAATCACTAAAATTGCTGTTTTGTAAGAGAAGACACGGACGATTTTGCGACAGGTAGGACAATTTTGTACATTTACGGCTCTCCCCATTCATTTGTATTGAATATATGCACACTTTGACTTCCTGTCGCAACACGCCTGTTGACTGTTACACTCTTTCCTATGGTAAAACGCTGAGATTTTTATATAAGCATTGAAGGTCTCTGGTAGGGCTGAAATGATTAGTCGACGTTATCGACAGTGCAAAACTGTTGACAAAAATGTAGTCGTTTGATCTCATTTAACCTACGTAACATGAGATCATATGAAACTGATGTGTGCGAGAGCAGCACTGCAGCTCGCGTCCGATTGAGGAGAGGCAGAAAACAGCTCACAGTCCAGACATACTCAGTCAAAGAATAAAGACATACAGAAGTCATCGTGAAATAAAGCAGAGTCAGATCTGGCATTCCACTTAAGTAAAACACGCATGTCAGAGCACCTACAAAGCAAACAACCTGCCGATATATTTTTAATGCATCCTTTACTAAAGTTCAAATAAAAGGAAGTGGGTCATAAACAACCGTAAAAAATAGCATTTTTCTGTGCAGTCAGCGCCGCTTCGGAGTCATGCGAAGGGGGAGAGATCGAAACTGCACCCGGCTGATGCACTCGGGCTGATCACTGTGTATCTTATTTTGAAGAATATCGGCAATACGCAGATCTATTAAGAGAGAGTTTGTTTTTTAGTGAGTTAAAGATGGATCGAAGTGAACAAAGGTGAGTGTAGTCTTAGCCCATTATACACAATTTTTGATCAGTCTTTTTAAGCTTGTTTTCCAAAATAACTTCTAAAACTCCTTTAAAACAACGTACAATTACTTGCGGAGCTATACCGCAGAAGAAAAACATGTAATTGGAGAATGTTGAATACAATATTTAATATTTAAATATTTTAAAACAGCCCACTTGTATACAAAATATATTCTCTTTAAGCAAATCTAAATGGTCTTATAGGATGCTTCTAATGTAAAGGTTTTGTTTTCAATCTTCTCAATGTAAATCTTGTTTAAAGGATTTTTAAATGGAAAACAAGATAAAAACTCTTGATTACAATAGTGCTTTTTTGCAGTGAATTACTGAATTAAACTTCATAAAAAGTATTTTTTCCCTTCAATTCAGTGAGTGTCATTTAGAGGTATTTTTAAAAGATGATTTTGCCCTCTTTATTGTTAGTAAGCACGTTTAATACAACCTTTTAAACTGGGGCACAAGCTGAATAATCGGTTAAGAGCCGATGATTAATCGTTGCAATAATCGCCGAATAATCGGTAGATTAATCGATTATCAAAATAATCGTTAGTTGCAGGCCTAATCTCTGGAGACGCGACGAGCTGCTAATTCTGTTTTTATGGCGATAACAGTGTTAGCTGATGATGAAAACTATTTAAATTCCTCACAAAACAAACTCAAAAATCTTTAAGTGTTCTGTGCAAATGACGACTCGAGGGTTAAACCAGACTGCGTTGAAATTGTGCAGGACAGATAAGAGATTACAATCAAATATTTTACTATTGTTTTCAATGAATGCATGTTGCCTGACGCTGTCAATAGATAAAACAATGATTTGGCAATGATTTTTTTTGTTGGCAATAAGACAAATCTACCATAATCCATAATTTAATTTCTTGAATTTGCCTCTATATACAGTATTATTACTATAACAATACAATGCATTGTTTCATGCATTTTTCCCTTTTAATTTATAAAAACAAGATTTTATATATTTACATTACATAATACAGTTATTTTTTGATGCAGATCAATGAACAAAGACATCTGTACTATTGCTAATTATTCATTTTAATGGCATTAAACGTGTGTAATAATCTCATAATTTACTATGTTTAGATAATTGAACCCTTACATTTAATACAGCCATATTAATAATAACCATCATGATCAATTTTTTCTTTTAAAAAGTGGTCTGGGTTCCAAAAAAAAAACAACACGGTGCGAGTACAAAATGGACTGAGGCCCCGTAACGGGTCAAGCAGGCCAAAAAGAGATCTGAGCCCACTTCAGAGGTCACAGATAATGTGAATACAAAGAGAACTGGTTCCTTTTCCCCTCGGTTCTCTTCTTGGCCCATTTAAAGGGGTCTGAGTTTGGTTCTTTTAAAAAGGACCCAAGTATGAAAACACCAAAGTGAACCAAAAAGTGTACCAGGAGAAAAACAACCCAGTTCTCTTTGCATTCACACTGTCCTTGAATGTAGAGTCAGATCTGTTTTTTGTGCTCGTTCAAAAATGATCATATTTGCATAAACCTGTAATTTCACGAATGTTAAAAAGTGCACACTGAGCGAGCATGCACATCATAAGTGATCTGCACAGTGGATTTAAAGCAAACTGCACTCTACACCTCCTGAAATAGTGTACATTTGGTTAATTAGTATGAGATTGAATTTGTTTGGAACACTTGTATACAATGATTTTTCATTTCTGTGTTTATTGTCATGATGACTTTATTTCAGACAGCACTTCTTACCTTGCGTCCACAGCAGTAGCCCAGACCCTGCATGATGGGGTCGATCTCCTGCTCAAACACCTCAGCCAGCTTCGAGCAGTACTTGTAAACACGAGATGTTTTACGGTTGTAGAGCCAGGCATTGTTGAACATGAGCCAGATGTCGTCCACATACTGCCAGGGCTCCTGGTACTGACCAGTGTCCAGCTTCCTCTTGATGGTAGACAGGTCAATGGGGTTCTTCACAATGTCAAAGTAATCCTAAAAACAACAAGATAAAACAAGCAAAATTATGAAATACGTGGGAGATTATATCATACTTTGACGACTAGTAAAGATACCCTCCCCAAAAATATAGGGACATTCCTTTGTATGTTTTCATATATTGGATAAAATATTTAACAACCTTTACAACTGGAAATTATAATAGTTTTCTTTTATCACAATTAAGTGAACATAAGAGTGAATTTCAAATAATTACAGTCCTTTAGTCTGAGCGGATGTAACATGTAGCTCATGGGTTCGATTCCCAGGGAACACACAAGCTGATAAAATGTATACTCTGAATGCAATTGAAGTCACTTTGGATAAACGTATCTGCAAAATCTATAGAGGTTGATTGATATATTATTTTACCGATTAATTGTTGCCAATTGTTACTTTTTGGAACTGTCAGACTATGTCTCAATTCCAGTAGGTCAGAAGTTTATATTCACTAAGTTAACTGTGTCTTTAAGCAGCTTGAAAAATTCCTGAAAATGATGTCAAACCTTTAGACAATTAGCCAATTAGATTCTGATAGGTGTACTGAATTGAAGGTGTACCTGTGGATGTATTTTAAGGCCTACCTTCAAACTCAGAGCCTCTTTGCTTGACATCATGGGAAAATAAAAAATATATCAGCCAAGACCTCAGAAAAAAAAATATGGACCTCCACAATTCTGGTCCATCCTTGGGAGCAATTTACAAATGCCTGAAGGTACCACGTTCATCTGTACAAAAGACGGTATGCAAGTATAACCACCATGGGACCCACGCAGCCATCATCCCACTCAGGAAGGAGACGCATTCTGTCTACTAGAGATGAACGTAGTTTGGTTCGAAACGTGCAAATGAATCCCAGAACAACCGCAAAGGACCTTGTGAAGATGCTGGAGGAAACAGGTAGACAAGTATGTATATCCACAGTAAAACGAGTCCTATATCGACATAACCTGAAAAGCTGCTCAGCAAGGAAGAAGCCACTGCTCCAAAACTGCCATAAAAAGCCAGACTACAGATTGCAAGTGCACATGGGGACAAAGATCTTACTTTTAGGAGAAATGTCCTCTGGTCTGATGAAACAAAACTGAACTGTTTGGCCATAATGACCATCGTTATGTTTGGAGTAAAACGGGTGAGGCTTGCAAGGCAAAGAACACCATCCCAACCATGAAACATGGGGGTGCAGCATCATGTTGTGGGGGTGCTTTGCTGCAGGAATAGATGGCATCATGAGGAAGGAAAATTGTGTGGATATATTGAAGCAACATCTCAAGATATCAGCCGGGAAGTTAAACCTTGGTTGCAAATGGGTCTTCCAAATGGACAATGACCCCAAGCATACCTCCAAATTTATGGCAAAATGGCTTAAAGACAACAAAGTCAAAGTATTGGAGTGGCCATCACAAAGCCCTGACCTCAATCCAGAACTGAAAAAGTGTGTGTGAGCAAGGAGTCCTACAAACCTGACTCCATTACACCAGTTCTGTCTGGAGGAATGGGCCAAAATTCCAGCAACTTATTGTGAGAAGCTTGTGGAAGGATACCAAAAACGTTTGACCCCCGTTGAAGGCAATGCTACCAAATACTAACAAAGTGCATGTAAACTTCTGACCCACTGGGAATGTGATGAAGTAAAATCTGAAATAAATCATTCTCTCTACTATTATTCTGTCATTTCACATTCTTAAAGTAGCGATCCTAACTGACCCAAGACAGGGAATGTTTTCTAC
Source organism: Moxostoma hubbsi (assembly GCA_032164185.1). Taxonomy (NCBI): domain Eukaryota; kingdom Metazoa; phylum Chordata; class Actinopteri; order Cypriniformes; family Catostomidae; genus Moxostoma; species Moxostoma hubbsi. The sequence continues at coordinate 44,966,939 of JAVLUX010000007.1, forward strand.
AATTAAATGTCAGAAATTGTGAAAAACTGAGTTTAAATGTATTTGGCTAATGTGTATGTAAACTTCTGACTTCAACTGTATATACAGTGCATCCGGAAAGTATTCACAGCGCTTAACTTTTTCCACATTTTGTTGTTATAGCCTCATTCCAAAATGGATTAAATTCATTATTTTCATTATTCTACAAACAATACCCCATAATGACAAAGTGAAAGTAGTTTGTTTGAAATCTTTGAAAATTTCTAAAAAAAATAATAATAATAAAAAAAAAAAACCCACAGGTACATACAGTATCTTGCATTTTTGTAAATATTTGATTATATCTTTTCATGTGATAACACTGAAGAAATGACACTTTGCTACAATGTAAAGTAGTGAGTGTACAGCTTCTATAACAGTGTAAATTTGTGTCCCCTCAAAATAACTCAACACACAGTCATTAATGTCTAAACCGCTGGCAACAAAAGTGAGTACACCCCTAAGTGAAGATTTCCAGTCTGAGGTCCATAGTGCTCTGGAGCAGGTTTTCATCAAGGATGTCTCTGTACATTGTTGCATTCATCTTTCCCTCGATCCCGACTAGTCTCCCAGTTCCTGCCGCTGAAAAACATCCCCACATCATGATGCTGCCACCACCATGCTTCACTGTAGGGATGGTATTGCCCAGGTGATGAGGTTTCCTCCAGACATGATGCTTGCCATTCAGACCAAAGAGTTCAATCTTTGTTTCATCAGACCAGAGAATTTTGTTTCTCATGGTCTGAGAGTCCTTCAGGTGCCTTTTGGCAAACTCCAGGCAGGCTGTCATGCGCCTTTTACTGAGGAGTGGCTTCCGTCTGGCCACTCTAACACACAGGTCTGATAGGTGGAGTGTTGCAGAGATGGTTGTTCTTCTGGAAGGTTCTCCTCTCTCCACAGAGAAATGCTGGAGCTCTGTCAGAGTGACCATCGGGTTCTTGGTCACCTCCCTGACTAAGGCTCTTCTCCCCCGATCGCTCAGTTTGGCCGGGCGGCCAGATCTAGGAAGAGTCCCGGTGATTCCAAACTTCCATTTACGGATGATGGAGGCCATGAGCTCATTGGGACCAATGCTGCAGAAATGCTTCTGTACCCTTCCCCAGATCTGTGCCTCGATGCAATCCTGTCTCGGAGGTCTACAGACAATTCCTTGGACCTCATGGCTTGGTTTGTGCTCTGACATGCACTGTTAACTGTGGGACCTTATATAGACAGGTGTGTGCCTTTCCCAATCATGTCCAATCAACTGAATTTACCACAGGTGGACTCCAATCAAGTTGTAGAAACATCTCAAGGATTATCAGTAGAAACAGGATGCACCTGAGCTGAATTTTGAGTGTAATGGCAAAGGCTACATGTGATTTCTTCGTTTTTTATAAATTTGCAAAGATTTCAAACAAACTTCTTTCACATTGTCATTATGGGGTATTGTTTGTAGAATTTTGAGGAAAATAATGACTAATTCATTTTGGAATAAGGCTGTAACATAACAAAATGTGGAAAAAGTGAAGCGCTGTGAATACTTTCCGGACAGTATATACACAGCCTGGCCAAAAAAAAAAAAAAAAAAAGAAAGTTGCATACTCAAAGCCTTTAGCTTTGATTATGGCATGCATTCATCGTGGCATTGTTTTGACAACCTTATGCAACATCATAACATTTATTTCCATCCAGAGTTGCATATATTTTTGGCCGAGATCTTGTATTGACGATGGGAGAGTCGAACCGTTCTGTAAAGTCTTCTCCTGCACATTGCAAAGACTTTGAAATGGGGTTAAGGTCAGGACTCTGTGGTGGCTAATTCATGAGTAAAATATGATTCCTATTTCACAATTTGAGGAAATTTGTCATCCATTGAAGGGATAACCAGGTCATTCAGTATATTCAGGTAGTCAGCTGACTCCATTTAATTGCTGCATAATGTTTCTGAGCCTAGACCTGACTAATTGAAGCAACCCAAGATCATAACACTGCCTCCAGAGGCTTGTACAGTGGGCACTATTGCATGATGGGTGCATCGCTTCATGCGCTTCCCTTCTTACACTGACGTGCCCATTGCTTTGGAATAGGGTAAATCTGGACATATCAGACCACATGACCTTTTTCCATCGCTCCACGGTCCAATCTTTAGGCTCCCTATCATATTGAAGATGTTTTTTCCAATTAGCCTCATTAAAAAGTGTCTTTCTTGTGGCCACACAGCTGTTTAGTCACAATCCTGTAAGTTCTCATCACATTGTGCATGTGGAAATGCTCTTACTTTCACTATTAAACATAGTCGTGAGTTCTACTGTTGATTTTTTATGACGTGACCTCAAGCGTTCCAGTGATCTCCGATCTCGATCATTCAAGATTTTATTCCGACCGCATTTCTTGATGCAGGCCAATAATCTGCCCCTTCTGAAACAGAGTTACATCTTTTCCACAACCACGGGATATGTCTTCCGACATGGTTGTTTAAAAAATGAGAAGCTACACACTGCATCAGTTAGGGGTAAAAGAATTGTTGCCAGCTGAAACACATTAATCACTGCAATAATGATCGAATCAAAGACTCTCAAGTATCTTCTTATTTAATGACAATTTTCCTTTTTTGGCCAGGCAGTGTGTATTTAATCGAGCTTGAAAAATGTGTACTTTGTAAACTGAACTTACTTCCTGTAAGTACCTGAGCTTGACCAGAAAATATTTCTGAAAGTCTGGTGCACCCTTTATTTCATTCATGCATTCAATGTTTAGTTGATAAGTACTGCATAAAAGGAATGTCCTGATACTATTTTGTTGGTATCTGAACAACAAAGACAGAACATATAAAAGTGATTTACCGGGATGCCCAGTAGAGTGGGGTCCACTGGCTGTCGGAAGGGCAGGGACTCTGGGTCTTGCCGATACAGAGCTTCTAAGGTGGGCATCAACGCCTGTCTGAGCTCCTCTGGTTTAAATACTGTAACAGATCATCATGATGTTATATGACTTATCAAGTAACATATTACACTGAAAGAGGTGGTTTCAACACTTTCAGAACAAAGGTTTTACTTTTCTTTCGTGACTGGGTGGATTGACCGGCTGGCGTTGTGCTGTTTGTGCCGGATATTTCCTCCTCTTTTGGCTCAGTCTTTGTCTCTGGTTTCTTCTCCTCTGTCTCCATCGGTTCCAGTTTAGGTTCTACAGCTTCTGGCTGCTCCTTCACTTGTGGAGGTTTGACATCTTCATCCTGTAACATCATCAAAAATGACAACGCTCAAGAAAGAATCAAACTATATAACGTTAATGTTCTAAAGACAGTTTTAGATGCATTTGAAGTCAAAGTGAAATGGCAATTGAAACCCATTTTCCTTCAGTAATGCGGCATATTTGAGTAAAATAAAATATTCAAAGAACAAAATGTACAGCAGAACTCAATTTATTTACCAGCAATTTCATCATGAAAAGGAGGCACCTCCTGAAACACCACTGGCACCCAATTTTGATGATTAAATTATTGCCCTAACTATAAGCAAGAGATCAGAAAGGCTGAATTACTTTCAAAAGTAGCCTAAACAGCCTAAGCAATGCCTAAATAGCTATTTGTCTTGAATAACTAATAGCCCATGTGACCTAGGTGACATCATTTAAAACATGATGTTGTTTTAGAGGCAAAGCTATAACAGATTGATAACAGATTTCAGAGAACAAAAGAAAACAAACTTTGTGAACAATGTGAACCTGTCACAATAAGACCAGGAAAAGTACATTTTTCAAATTTACCAAGTTACATTTCAGTACTGACCTCCATTTTTATATTAAGCTGTTTTTTCCCGGACTCAAATTCCTGCTCGTCTTCTTGATGCTCAGATTTAGGCTCAGCACCAGGGTAGTCGGGCAAAGCTTGCTGGGAGTGGGTCTCGGCCACAGATGCAGGCGTGGGAACTCTGTTATCAATGCTAGCAGCCATCTGAGAGAGCTAATGGGTTGAAAACACAGGAACAACATTGTTTTTTATGACTGATACAAGATTATTTTTAAGTGTCTGATAACTAATATGCATATTTTAAATTTTTGTTTGTTTTTTCACACAATAACAATAAAATCAAATTTGGTAGACCCCGTGTTTAAGAATGATTAAGTAAAAATTGTACATCTCTGTACAAAATATTGATCAAACCAAATTATAGGTCAATACTACTAGTACTAATAATAATAGCATTTATCGGTAGACCCAATATTAAGTACCTCACAAACACCTGCACCTGATCACCAATTAGGTAGAAAAGTGTGAATATCGGAACAAAATATCAGTCAAACCGATTATCAGTTAATCTCTACCAGAAAGACACACATACTATTGTTACTATTATTGTCATAATAATAGTAATAATAATAATAACATTTATTGGTAGACCCAACTGTAAAAATCTGCTAACAAAGTAGAAGTGTGAATATCTATACCAAATGTCGTTCAAATCGCTTATCGTCAATTTTTACAAGAAAGTCACATTATGTATCAGAGGTGGGGGCAAGTCACACATGTTGAAGTCACAAGCAAGTCCGAGTCAAGTCTCAACCGTCAAGTCCGAGTCAAGTCTCAACCGTCAAGTCCGAGTCAAGCCTCAACCGTCAAGTCCGAGTCAAGCCTCAACCGTCAAGTCCGAGTCAAGCCTCAACCGTCAAGTCCGAGTCAAGCCTCAACCGTCAAGTCCGAGTCAAGTCTCAACCGTCAAGTCCGAGTCAAGCCTCAACCGTCAAGTCCGAGTCAAGCCTCAACCGTCAAGTCCGAGTCAAGCCTCAACCGTCAAGTCCGAGTCAAGCCTCAACCGTCAAGTCCGAGTCAACCCTCAACCGTCAAGTCCGAGTCAACCCTCAACCGTCAAGTCCGAGTCAAGTCTCAACCGTCAAGTCCGAGACAAGCCTCAACCGTCAAGTCCGAGTCAAGTCTCAACCGTCAAGTCCGAGTCAAGTCTCAACCGTCAAGTCCGAGTCAAGCCTCAACCGTCAAGTCCGAGTCAAGTCTCAACCGTCAAGTCCGAGTCAAGTCTCAACCGTCAAGTCCGAGTCAAGCCTCAACCGTCAAGTCCGAGTCAAGCCTCAACCGTCAAGTCCGAGTCAAGCCTCAACCGTCAAGTCCGAGTCAAGCCTCAACCGTCAAGTCCGAGTCAACCCTCAACCGTCAAGTCCGAGTCAAGTCTCAACCGTCAAGTCCGAGACAAGCCTCAACCGTCAAGTCCGAGTCAAGTCTCAACCGTCAAGTCCGAGTCAAGTCTCAACCGTCAAGTCCGAGTCAAGTCTCAACCGTCAAGTCCGAGTCAAGTCTCAACCGTCAAGTCCGAGACAAGTCTCAACCGTCAAGTCCGAGACAAGTCTCAACCGTCAAGTCCGAGTCAAGTCTCAACCGTCAAGTCCGAGTCAAGTCTCAACCGTCAAGTCTCAACCGTCAAGTCCGAAGTCGCAGTGCAGACAAATCAAGCAAGTCAAGTCCTGCTAAATATCAAGTGAAGTCGATTCAAGTCACAGTACCAAACAGAAATAAAAGTTAACATTTGAAAAATATTAAACTTATATACATATCTTTACATACATGTATATGAATTATATACATATCTGTGCTACATTAATATCTGAAAATAAAAAATAAAATCAATTCAGTTGTATTTAGAAAATCCAATCTATTATTGTGTCTATAATTGGTTGCATTTACAGAAACTAAGGTTTGCAAGTTGTGAACGATGGGGCCGCATATTAATCCCTCCATGGCTGAACACAAACTTGACAGGACATATAAACATCATATCATAAAAGCTAAAAAGTATGAAATATCCTCGAGTGAAACGCCACTAATAAACACAGTGTCATTAAAACTCTTTATATTGTTTTCCATCATTAAAAGAAACGAGTAAAAAGGCAAACGTCAGCTAATTTCACACGTAGCGTTAAAATTACAAAACATGAGATTAATCATGAATAATTATTTTGATTTACTGACAAAAAATTAGCACATTAATCTTTCCAGATATTAGTGAAATCTATCCATAACCAAATTATTTACTTACCTTTCCGTGTGGTTCTTGAAATGGCAGATGAAATTTGAGGTCGTGCATCTGGCAAATCTTTTTTTATTGACAAGGTCCAATTCGAAGTCCTTATAGCCAAACAGATTATTTTTGGAGGTCGATCGTCTGTTACGTTTGGCGGGTTTTCAGCTTGTGCGGCGTTAACTGCGCAGGTGCCGATCAATGGTGCTGGCGGTTCCGTCGTGGCTTACAGTACATTTTTACATATTAATTAATGCCACAATTATTATTCTTTAAACAATGTCACTACTGTTTATAAGTCATTACGAGACACTACATTCAAAAGTGACCTAACAGTGCAAACATACTTTAAACAACTTTTTTTGCAATCTTACGCACACACAAAAAAACTGTTTTGTGTATGAAAACTATTATGTGAACTGAGGAAGCGGATATTGAAGCGGAATATTCATGACAGATTTCCTCTGACTGGCGTCAGCTCAACACTCGCATCACTGTGATGGGCATTTGCTCCATCTCGGTCAGTTGTCGAGATTTTGTGAATATGGAAATATATTTATTGATTGGATTGGATTTTAACTGGTGAGTTCACTTAAACTATTTGTTCTTTTTTATGTCAAAATATTGTATACTGACTTTTAGGCAACCCATTTCTTTTAACATGATGAATTGCGAAGATTTTCCTTTGTTTAAACGTTTTTCTAAAACAGATTAAAATTGCCTTTGTCATGCTTCTCTTTTTAGTTTCAGTTCTCCACTTCAAGTCGATCTAAAGTCATTTGCTCACAAGTCAAAGTCAAGTCATTATCTCATTTTAATCAAGTCGCAAGTCCTGAAATTTGCGACTCGAGTCAAGTAACTCGAGTCCCCCACCTCTGTTATGAATATTAATAATTACTTTAACTGACAAGTCACATTACAAATATTAAGAATGACTATTATTGTCATACTACAAAACAAAAAATAGCATTTATGGTACACCCAATATTCAAAACCTGATCACAATTAGGTAGAAAAATGTGAATATCTGTACCAAAATATCGGTCAAACCGATTATCGGTCAATCTTTATAAAGAAAGTCGCATTATGATCATTAATAATTACCTTGACTGTCATATTACTATTACTACTACTAAAAATAATAGCATTTATCTGTAGATTCAGTATCTAGTAGAAAAGTATGAATATCTGTACAAAATATCGTTCAAACCAATTATCTGTCTCTCTCTGTGAGAAAGGCACATTTGTTTAAATGGAGGCTGTATTTTCATGTCCATCCTCACCGGAGTGCTGGGCTGCTGTGTTTGCACAGAGGTGGGCTGCTGCATCTGCAGGGGGGGTTCAGGCTGGGACTGCAGAGGCGTAAGCGGCTGGGAGGGGGCGGGGGAAGAGCCCAGGACAGAGGGAGGGCGGGGCAAGCTGCTGGGGTTGTGGGTGGGCGTAGCCTGGCCTCCCACAGAGGCCGGTGTGGAGGGCTGGGCCTGGAGTGGCTGTAGGTTACCAGCTGATGGGGTGGAGGCAGAGGGTGGAGGAGGGGTGGAGCACAGAGCAGACTTAGGGCCCAGGGAGCCCACAGCATTCAGGGTCAGGTTAGCGTTTGGCTGCTGCTGCAGAGGAGATATGGAGGGTATACTAGCTGAGATAAAGCACAAACACTCAAAACTATGAACTCACACAACAAGCTTTACAAATATCTGACACTTGTTTTTGCTGGATTTTCACATGTAAAATGTGAAAAATATTGTAATTATTACAGTGATGTCTCAATGCCAAAAATCATGCCAGGCCAAGAAAATGGACACCCCTATGCAGAGGAAATACACCTTTAGAGAAACATACCGTATTTGAATTCCTCACCTGTGCAACACCTTGTCCTGACTGCTGTGCCATGTTTACATTCACATTCATGCTTCCGGCTGAGGTCGGGAACAGCGTCTGGTTCATGAACTGGTTCTGATTGGCTGTCTGGCCCACCATGTTGTTAGCATGGCCTCCCATCATGCCTTGACCTTGTGGCATCCTGGAGGGAGACATACTCATCTGCAGAAACAAGCCATAGAAGTACATTAGAAAAACATAGCAACTCCAATTTTGATGCAATGCGATTAAGCAAGTGCTATGATACATATTCACTGCACTCATTAGTTGTTCCAAAACCTAGCAAGCTGCCTACATAGACAGCATTCTCCCAACACGAATGCCATACCAACAGGTTGGCAGCATAATTATGCTGCCTTCTATGATACCTTCTTTTGTACGTCCTGAAGTGTAGTGATAAAAACTTATTGCATTACAATTTGACTATTTATCCAATAGTTGTGTGTGATATATACATTTATGCTAATTAGAATATCACATTGTTAGTTTAGCAACGTACCAACACTATCAAAATCAATTTGGAGTCAAGTCTCCAGTGTACTTTGCATGAGAAGTGCAATTTTTGTGGTGTGCAGAGTTGCAGAATATGTAGAGCGCTCCAGACCAGTCACTTACAAGGTTCCATTTGGGTTAGGATGCTGCCTTAGGGGCGTTATTGTGCCTGAAAAAGCTAGACACAGCACAATGAATAGAGCACAACACAGATGTCTATAAAATGCAGTGCTCCTGCACGACACCAGGCGCAATGGTTAAAGATGTCCGTCTAGTGCATGCCAACTAAAAAAACTGCACAGGTGGATGGAAAAACGCATTTAGTGTAAACAGCCCCTCAGAGGGCTGTAGACAGCAAGGCAGCTCACTATGTTAAGGAACAGCACTATAGAGTTATGCTCACTGCTGAAACGGTGCCCATGCCCATCTGATTGGGGTGGGTCATCGGGGACGGCGCTCTCGGAGCACCCACTGGCAACTGGTTCATCTGCACGTTCTGCATCGTCACAGGGTTGAACTGACCCATCCCTGCAGGGAAAGATGGAAACACAAATTGAGCTTTTCCATTTAACAGGACGTTTTGGAGTAACTCCTGCATTTCCAGAATGCCTTGTGTCTTTTATTTTCCAAAGTAAATAAATAAATAAAAAGACATGGAGCTCAAATGAAATTGGCAAACAAACTGTGATTAATTCTCTGAACATGAAAAACATCCAAGTCAACATGAAATCTAAATTGAAAATGTTCTTAATACATGTTCCTGCCCTTTTAAGTACGATTCAGTGAATGTTATTTTGCCGTTGATCAAAAAGTAATTTACTTCCAATCGAATCAAGGCCATGCGGGAGGGATAAAGTAATATTAACCAATCATATCATAGCCTAGTTTTCATGATCCAATCAAATCCAGATAGAAAACTTATGTCAAGCCGCTACAAAATTTCACATTTAATATATTTTGTTTATTTGAAAATACGTCAAATGAAGAAAGACAAATGTGTATCTCTGGGGTCTGAGGGTATTTTGGGCCCTGGAGAAGTTTTGACATCCCTTGACGTTTGTGCTTTTTTCAGTTGCTTAAAAACACATTAATGGCTAAAGTCTGATAACACTGTATTCAGCACAAACTGGGCTACAATAATATGTGAGCAACATGTGTGCGCACATGTTTGTATATTTGAGAAAATAACGTTTATGCATTGTTTTTGAAAAAAAATAAATTTTTAAGTAATTGAAATAAGGCCATAAAACACATACTAAACATTTGTCCACAAGACTTTTGAGGACCGGATCTTGTAGCCTACAGTTTTTGCTACAAAATGATGTGAAAACCATCCTGATCACTCATTCATACAAAACAATATAGTCATTTAACTTTTGCAAGACACTTAGTGTTAGAAAGGTAATATGCGCAGCAGCGTGAACTATCATGAATATTGATGTAATTCACACCTGAGGAGACAAAAGACCCCTCACCTGGGCCTATCAATGAGGAATGTGACAGAAAGAGAATGAATGTGAGGAGACTTAATGATCAAAATCAAGTTAAGTTAAAAAGTAATTTGACTATACATTTTCTTTACATAAAGACTTTACTTAATTTTAGACCTACACTACCGTTAAAAGAAGTCTCTTCTGCTCACCAAGGCTGTATTTATTTGATCCAAAAGAGTAAAAACAATGATATTTTGAACTATTTTTACAATTGAAAAGAACAGTTCATCGGAGTCCTGCTCTTCTTCTGAGGAAAATTGTAACTCTTCGTCACTATCCAGGAGTTTTCTCACTTGTGTATCGTGCTGTCTTTCAAACATGCAGAAAAGTGAATTAACTTTGTTTTTAAGGCACAGTCGGGGGCGTTCACCATTTGCATTGATCGTCTCAGCACATTAACGTATGAATGGCGTGCTCTGCTGGTGGGTGTGATCACATTAGGGATAAATTAGCTGAGCCAGGAAAACTGTACATCACTTTGTTTCATACAGATTACATTGCAGTAGAATATTTGTTTTAAATGTTAATTGTTTTATTTAAAAGTAGACATTTTAAGCTTTTTTTAGACATATGTTTCATGTTTGTGTGACAAGTATTCAGAGTTTCAGTTCATTTTAGTGACGTGTTTCAGATATATGCCGTGAGACAGAGACATCTGATAGCGCACCCTTTATATTTTCTTTATTTTACAAAGGCACAAGGTTTTGTTGTTGTTGTGAGTGTACACAAAAAAAAGTAGACCCTTTACAGTCTCTAATGATGTCTTACACTTATCTGTATGCCCCAAAATGACAGAGAATTTTATGTTGTTTCCACTGTAATGACCGTCCGTCGACCCCAGAGGGTTAAAGAGGTCCAGAACTGAGCAAAACACCAATATAATTCAAAGATAAAGTAGTGTAAACATGAAAAGACAATACCTTGGGGGACTTGCATGCGGGCCATCAATGAATTTGGCACACTGGGCATGGGGACAGGTCCATCTGTCGATATAAGGGGATATTTTCAGCAGTTTGAATGAGATCTTCATATACATGGACATGGTCTGCATGGTTCATGCAAATACTAACATCCCAGAAAACCAGAAAGACACAGGTTGGAGAAACTAACTTGGTGGCCGAATGGCTTGTGTGGGTCCCATAGTGTTGGGTTGTGGAAGGCCAGGTTGCTGAGGAACCTGAGCGCCCATGGGCGGCTTTGAGAGCCTGGACTTCCTCTTCTCCTCCAACTCCTTCTGGATCTTATAGATCTTCTCAGCCAGGAAGTGGTAATACTCATCCTGAAATCAAGACATTTAGAGATATGTGAAACATGGACCACCTGGCGTCTTTTTACAAAACCACTGTGATAATCGAAAATTAAAGGTATAGTTCAGCCAAAAATTAAAATGTAGTCAACATGAATATGAAAAATGATGACTGAATTTTCATTTTTGGGTGAATTATTCCTCTAAAATGTAGCATTAACGTTAAGGTGGTTTACCCTGCTGTTGGCAGACTCGTACATGTCCCCTTCAACCTTACGGGCGTAAGCGACCAAGTTCTCCATGCGTCTGTCCTTCAGTGCTGCAGGGTCTGGTGTGGGGAATATGGCTTGAACTCTGTGGAGGTGTTCGAGAGTAAACGGACTGTGAGAACGGCTCTAAATGCAATGACAGCTCTTATTTTGATGAGATATGGCTTCCTGTCTGACTCACAGCTTGTGCACAAGATGGTTCCTCAGGTCCTGAGTGACATGCTCGTGCCAGGGCTTCTTCATGCCAGGCATGGACAGCGGCGCCGCTGTGGGCAGGTTCCCCGTGCCCCCCATACTCGTCCCGTCTGACATCATTGGACTGTGTGAGAAGGATTATGCATTCATATGTGAAAATCAAATGCCAGAAAGTATCATTTTTCTACATCTTTCCGATTTTTTTGTCTAGGCTCAATGACATGATGCACATCTTTAGTCTGTATCTATTAATTTAATTAAAGAAAAAATTTAAATACTAAATTAAATCAACTCAAAACATATTTTGGGGGGCTTTAATTGATCAATTAATTGAATTAACTGATATATTAAAAAGGCAGCATTTCCTTTTAAAATATTATTAATATTTTTTTACAAATTTTGACCATCAAATCAAAGTCACTGCGGTGTTTCCAACATGCAGGAAGCCATTTTGTTGTCATGTGAGAAGAAAACCATAAAACACTCATGACTGTCAAAATCAGTAAACACGACTCCACATGCCGAAGTGTCCTTGGGCAAGACACTGAACCCCAAGTTGCTCCCAATGGCAGGCTGGCACCTTGCATGGCAGCTCTGCCATCATTGGTGTGTGTGTGTGTGTGTGTGTGTGTGTGTGTGTGTGTGTGTGTGTGTATGTATGAGAATGGGTGATTGGGACACAGTGAAAAGCGCTTTGGTAACCTCTAAGGTTAAAAAAAAAAAGCGCTATATAAGTGCTGAACATTTACCATTTATGGTAACCCCACTTGACATTTTGGTCGAAACGTAAAAAATAAATGAAACAACCATAAATACAAATATTGCATTACTAAGAACATGGCACATGCTTGTTTAAAAGATCTTTCCTTATCATCTCTACATTTATCACATTCTCTTGTGACCTCACAACCCCATACAGCTAGAAAACTAATAAAATCATCCCACAATGACCCTGTTTTAGGCAGCGTTGCTGTACTCTACATATGAACGTTTCCCTCTCTGACCGGGAGGTTAAAAGGTGAAGGGTGGAAGGTGAAGAGACTCACTTGCTGTTGAGGGATGAGGGGAGAGAGGAATCAGTGTGAAGATTCGTCTGATCGCCCAGACCGTTACCGCCCATGTTCATCTGGTTAGTGCCTGAAGATGTCATGAAACCAGACAGGGGGTTACACACGAATATGACACATATGATGAGCAATCAAGCATGAAGTTACGATGAGTGTTGCCTCCCTGTTGACCATTTTCTTTTTCTTTTCTTGCCCTGTTATGGTTCATCTCATTTAAACCATGACTTGTATCTACCAAATGTAATAATGGAAAGGAAAATCGGTGTGCATGTTTATTAATTGGTACATAATAAAAGTCATGAGGTCATGCGTAACATTGATTTTACCCCTTCTCCAAGGTTAAGTCAGATTTCAAATTGGAATAATTTATTTTATAATATTCAGTTAGATGCAAGATGAGGTTATAGAATAACTCTTAATGTTAATTAATGGAGAAGACTGAATTGTTCAAATAAATATTGCACTTTCCTCTAATATCGATTAGGCATCAGAAATAACATTATAGATTTCCTTGTAAATTGAAATGAATACCTAATGCGTTCATGGAGCGCAGCTGCTGCTGGGTCTGTGTGGGCTGCTGCCCTGCAACCTGTGTGTCCCGCTGGGTCACATACGGGAGGCCCAGTGCTGCATATGCCCTCTGCATGGAGCTGGGGTCTATATGTGTGCTGCTGCTGATGGCGGGCGCCGCGGGTTGACTGGTGCCAACAGGGCCCAAAGGAGCCTGCATGCCAGTGTTAGGGGAGCTCAGCATTGCTGCAGATAAAATTAAAAAAGTATTAATGCAAAGCATCAAAAGTACCCACAAAAATATTCCTGAAAACATGAAACGAGAAAACGGTCTCCTTTCCTAACAAACGTTCATGGTTGTATGGTGTACAATTCACGAGTGCATAATATGATAGGTGGCTCAGAGGTTAGCACTGTCGCCTCACAGCAAGAAGATCCTGGTTTCGAGCCCCGGCTCAACTAATGTCCTTTCTGTGTGGAGTTTGCATGTTCTCCCCGTGTTTGTGTGGGTTCCCTCTAAGTGTTCCCGTTTCCCCACATGTCCAAAAACATGCAGGTTAAGTGAATTGGACTATAAATTGCCCCGTATGTGTGAGTGAGGTTACTTCTACATTAATCTGGATCCATTTGAAAACTGTGTTTTCATTTTCAAAACGCTCTCTGTCCATACTAACGTTTTCAAGCGTTTTCCAAAAGTTGCTCGTCCACACTGAAACATATGAAAACACTTAAATAGTTTCATTATGCATGTGAAATATCCCCGCTGCATGTACGGTCTGAAACGCAATTGTCCTGGTGTTCCGTCGCCGGACACCAATTCAGAGTAAACTTCCCTTCGCCGTTGAAGGAACGCAATGTGAAGGTTGCACAAAGTGACATTTTTTTTTAACAACGCTATCAAATTGAGTATCAGGCACAGCAGCGCCGCTATAACTCGGGCCGCCATCTTGATTGTTTTGGTTGGATAGATCACATGACTAAAAACGCGTCATCGTTTTCTAAAGCGTCCGTTTTCACAGTCCACACTACAACGCCAAAACAGCGTTTTCAAATTCATCCACTTCGGAGTGCGTTTTCAAAAAGCTCAGTTTTCGCGGACAAAAACGCCGTCTCAGTGTGGACGGAAGGCCAAAACGATCCCCCAGCCACTGGGGGTTGTGCCAGGAAGAAAATTTACCAAATCAAATATGTATATTTGGACCATCACAAAGTGGACCCTGCACCTACGTGGGACAAACGCTAGGAAAGTGAGTGAACCAATGATATTATAGCATACGGTACCTTTTTATAATCCAAATCAAATCCTGATAAACAGTCAAATCAATGAATACTCCATTTCACTTGTAAATACTTCACGTTATGGAAGCTGAATGCAAATGCTACACATTTATGCTAAATGTATTGCAAAATAAAATGCAAAATGATTCATGTACATTTAAAATATCTAAAAAGGAAATTGCCAGTAACCAATTTATTTCCCATCATTCTTATTTTATCATTATTCTAAACTTATATTCTACTATTTCATGTCATTAAATAATTACATTCTGATAAGTTCATTTTGACCGCATCTGCTCAATAAATGAAAGTCATTCACGTTTAGCTGCAATGTTGTAGTAATACCACTTCACATGGAAGCATGGGCATTTCAAGTGTAAAAGTCACATTATTGCACGCAGAGCGCTTTCAGTGTTGGCAGAGAGCAGAACTGCAAGATAAACTCAGAGAACGTGCTTCTGTTGCCACTACAGGGGGATTTAAACGAGTCAGTGATCAACTGTCCAATCAGAGACCAGAACCTCTCTGAACCTCGCCTCCTCTGTAAACCTAGGGGTGGAGCCCCTCCCTCGTAGTGTCAGATTACAGCTCTACTGCATATCTCATGCTTTCACATTCAGAGCGCAGCAGAGACGAACACTTCACCTACAGGTGGCAGCACTCATATGAAATCATCAGACTCACAGACTGATGCTTCGACAATTAGATGCAACCATACAGCATTAAACCTATGGCAGAAGTTATACTACAAAAAAAAAAAAACTTTACCATAGTCATCCGTTCCCAGAATGATTTTTGTAATTGTTTAAATGAACCTGTTGATGTGCACCCCCTTTTTTGAGCACAAACCATGAACATGACATACTTGAGCTTAAATGGTTGTATTTACGGGACCCTTTGGAGTACTGACACAGTTGTAGCATCTTTTGAAAGAAGACACTTTGGGCTTTATTTCCCAAGTTTCTGAATTAATATATGTTGTTATTTTTTAAAGTTAGAGAAGCTGAAGTTTATAGTAATGGAAATATTTTGTGCTGAACATGTTTTTATAATCTAATAAAACAATAATAAAAGTGCCAAGACAACCCAGAAATACAATGTTCCCAAAGCCACGAGTCTAAAGAAGTTACGCTTCAAATTTGAAGGTGATCGAACACAAAATGAGGTTCCTGCAGCTTTTTTTCTCTGACAAAATCGAGTTAAATTAGTCTCCGCCTTTCAGGACGACACTAAATCTGACGGCACTGCTCGGCTACTATGAATAAAACTACGCCACATTTTTAAAAATAGACTTTGGAGACGGCTGGTTTTGTTTATGAGACTCTAATATATAAGATCATATACAGTTTTACAACATGAATGCTGCTCAGATTGCAGTTTGATGAAGAACGATGATGAAGGGTAATTCTTTCAGGCAAGATCTCATGTAAATAATGGACAATATATCAATATTTCTCAGATTTATCACTTTTATGGTCAAAAAGTGCTATTGGATGTTTTTCGATGAACGCTTGTCATGGACGATTGACTCAAGTGTGTTGAACTGGATTCATCCGGCGATCGTGTTTTCATAATAAAAGTCCCGTTGTGATATTGCATGTTTTCATTTGTACTCCTGCACAAATCACTCAATTGCTGTTTCTGGAGCATTACTATCGTGAAACAGAGATCGGATATCAATGTTGAACCCTTAAACCTTTGAAAAGATGTAGAATTTGTTAACATTAATTACATTTATAGATGGTCAATTCTATATTAAATGCAAGCAGCGTGACGTCACTACCGTGTGCGGACGATTGCGTATCAACAGGTTAAATGAAAACTGACGATGTCATTTAAATATAATTTAAAAGTCTATTAATTTGAACAGTGCAACATCAAACCTGAAGCTAGCTGAACAAAATCAGGGTTACAGGATTGGTTTCGAGTTGACAAAACCAAACCAATCCTATCAGGCTTCATTAGTACCATGATGCTGCCCATCAGCTTTGCTCCTGAGTTTAAGATTAGCTCACGCACACGTTCACATGAATGATTGAAGTTTGCCGCTAGCAGCCAATCGCGTGAAACATGGAGAGAACGCGATTCATCTCTTGAAAGTCAGTGGGATTTACCTCTCCACTGAAGACCGCTCGCTTAAAAAAAATGAACAATTTAAATATTTAAACAGCACAACGAGATATTGTGATAAAAATATGAAAAATTAAAATGCATTCACACTGCACAAGAGATCACCATGAAATTTGCATCGAGTTCGTCAATATGTCCAGTTCTCACAGAAGACCGTCTATGCTACTTTTAATCGTCGCTCTATGAACATGTGCATGGCTCAGACGGACACGTTTCTCACTGGTCTTCATCATCATAAACGCCACATTTTTAGGACTCTTTGAAAATCTCGTCTCAAGATTCCTCTATTCTGTTGTGTTTCACCCACCTGTTGTGCTTCAGCTTCATCAGAATGAGTAAATCTCTTTCTTTGGCTGCACTGCTTGTGAGGTTTGATTCGCGTACACACATTCACGCAGCTCGTAGAAACAGATGTACTTCCATCTTGAAAAAGTCAGCGATGTTGCTTGCTGACAACTGCTTCACGTACGTAATGAACATCGGAAGATCTCTCCGCCCCTTTGCAGCTTGTACGGTACTAAAATCCGTCCTTTTATTACAGAATTCACATACGTATCAGGGGGCATGATTAATTGCATACAGGTTTTTAGCACGTTTTTTATATAATTAATCGCACTAAATAAATGTTAATTCGACATCCCTCATATAATGTGATATAGGCTAATAATGACACAATCCAGTGCAAAGTGAAGCTGCATTCACACTGCCAGCAACACGCAGTGACCTCATCTCATTCATTTTCAATGAGAGCTGGCGACTTCCAGCGACACGATGTGGGTGTGTCCAGCAACGCGACAAAGTTGAGAAATGTTGAACTTTATGCAAATGAAGAGCGACTTTCGGGAGCGACAGGCAATAGGAGAGAAGATGGTAGACCTCACATGATCCTAATATTTTAATAATAATATTAATTGAAAAGAAACCATGCTGTTTAGACTCTCAATACACACCACGAATTATTGTTAAATTTTTTTTCCGCATGTTTGTCCCTCGTCATGCAAGTGCCTCTTTCACAACTGTCATCGGTTTTCCATCATGAACATGGAAACGACAAAGAATAAATATCAAATATAACATGTTCTTAGAAGTGTCAACTCTTCCGAGTTCAAAGTGCACGGCCTCCCGAAAACATCTGTAACACCAGTTTTTTTCCCGATTTAAACTGGATTTTGGAAATGTTCTGATGTCTGGACTTTCTCTGCAGGGGTTTATGACTGTACATAAACTGGTAATGAGTTGCCTACTCTCAATGACAAGTTAAATTTCACATCTTTACTGCAAATTTCACAACTATAACGCTGGAACTGCCCTGTTCAACATTCTTGACATTTTCTGGATTTCATTTATTTTGGTTTGTTACACACACACACAAAAATATTACAAACAAATAAGCCATTCATTTTCCCATATCAGCATTTTCATGCATATGACCTTTATGTTGATGGTTTTAAGTAGATACATAATTGGCCAATAAATATTGGTGGCCAATACAATGGTGCATCCCAAATTAAAAGCCAATTCATTGTTTTAAAAACGAATTTGCTCTTACTTTTATTTCGGCTGACATCACAAATCCCTCCTACTTTAACAACGTTTTCCCTCCAATCACCAAATTCCGATCTGGCTGGCATGGAACGCCCCCAACCCAATCAATTCTTAAGCCTTCTCAAACATTATTTTACATCTACATTTAAGTATTTGACAGACACTTATCAGTTTCCTGAGAATCAAACCCAAGATCTTGCCTTTGCTATCGCCCTACCAGTTCAGATAAAAGGAACCCCATAAATGTGAGAATTTTTTTCACAACGAATATCTCTTTTCAATAGGAAATATCTCAGATTACAGAGTGGATTACGTTGCATGTTTTGCAAAATCCTCTCTGGTAGAAGTAAATTCAGCACAGTGATCATCGAGTTTGTCTAACGTTATGTGTTTACTATTAAAAGCATGGTGACATACGCTGCTGGTTTCTCTTGTCACTGGCGTTCTTCAGCGGCAGACAGACGGGACAGTCATGCCGGGTGCAGTTCTTCCAGTGCGAGATGATCTGTCTAGATGAAGCGCAGTGAGCCACTGCACAAACAGACAGAAAGTACACAACCTTCATTATACTGTAAATAAATTACCCAACTGAGCAGAATCACACACTTAGATATTGGGAAGTCTGTTGTAAACATCATTAATGACTAATGAGCACACAAATAGATTTAACCCTTAAGCGACAGGAAACATGCAGTTGCTCTAACGTCAAACTCAGAATGGGCATATGACAGACAACGATTGATATATAAATTCAGCACATGGGGAAAGTGTTGCAGTCCTGTTATAGATTAACACAAATGTCTTGTTTTCTTGCTCACCTTGGCAGGATTTACCAGCCTGGCAGTGGGTCATGTGATTGAGGACATTCTTCATGGTGCGGCAGTGGGGCAGGGAGCAAGCGCGCATCTCGCCGTTAGCCTGCTCGCGCCTCTGGCACTTGTGGGCATGAAGCAGCAGGACCAGCTGCTGCTGGATCAGTTTGCGCTTCTCTGGGTCGGCCGTGGGACCCGCCGACACCCCCTGTCCCGGGACCATGCCCACGGAGGGCACCTGCTGTTGCAGCTGGAAGAAAGAGTTTACATTAGATAGAAGATCCTGTACTGCTGTTTTACAGTGGTATTATGATCTAAAGTAATACAATGCTTTTATAAGTATAATCCATGAAAAATAAGGTTCAACACAATAGAATTTGTTGTTTCAATGTGTGTCATATTATACTGCAGGCAAATGTCAATTAGCTCTCCAAAAGAATAAACATTCTCTAAATAGATATGTCCTGCAGACAGAAGCCCTGAGGTGTTCAGGACTAAACTGGAGCCAGCTGTGGACGATTACTCACCAGATTTGGCACACTGGAAGCACCCTTCAGGGTTGGCTGCAGGCTGTTGGAAAGAGCTGCCTTGTTCTGGAGCTGTGCGTTCAGCCCGGCACTGGTCATCTGTTGAACCGAGCCCTGTGCGTACTGCTGCCCGAACGGGCCGTTAGCGGTCGCAAGACCCATCTATGGAGAAATTAAAGCACCATCACCATGTGTTTACCATGTACAAGTTCAGTCCTCTAATCTAACCGGTCAAAGAGCGCAGATATTTCTGATATAAAAGCTCTGGGACGCTTCAATGTTTGTATCATTCTGCTTGTCTGTGTTTGTGGCATTTCTTGGTGACATGCAACAGTTGATCACGCATATAACTATTTTACTTGACAGAGCAAATATGTACAAAATAACTGGCAACTTTTAAGGCCACTCCCACACTGACATGATTAACCTACGTGAATGCCTCTAATTCACACTGGAATGCCATTTTTCTCTGAAAATGGAGACTTTAGAAAAATGCTCCCTAGTACCCTACACATTAGAAAACTATAAAGTTACGCAATTGAAAATTGACAGTGCCTGTCCACTTTTTCAGCCGTCCCAGTTCTGGAAGCATTTTTCCCCATTCACTTTTTCCTCAGGGATTTCAACAAATCCTTCACAACATTACAAAATAAACATTATAAATTTGAAAACAAAAAAGTATTTGAAAATCTGAAGAAAAAAAGGCTCACGACTGTGTATGTCTTTCACAACGGAAAGAACTACAATCCCATGAAGCATTGCGGATTATGTAATCTAAAATTTATAACAAAAATATTTAGTTGTTAATTACAAGTATAGAATCAATAAACTTACTATATAATGAAGTCAGAAGTTTACATACACATTAGCCAAATACATTTAAACTCAGTTTTCACAGTTCCTGACATTTAATTGTAGAAAACTTTCCCTGTCTCAGGTCAGTTGGGATCACTACTTTATTTTAAGAATGTGAAATGTCAGAATAATCATAGAGAGAATGATTTATTTCAGCTTTTAATTCTTTCAACACATTCTCAGTGGGAAGTTTACATGCACTTTGATAGTATTTGGTAGCGTTGCCTTTAAATAGTTTAACTTGGGTCAAACATTTTGGGTATCCTTCCACAAGCTTCTCACAATAATTTGATGGAATTTTGTCCCATTCCTCCAGACAGAACTGGTGCAACTGAGTCAGGTTTGTCGGACTCCTCGCTTGCACACGCCTTTTCAGTTCTGCCCACAAATTGTCTATCGGACTGAGGTCAGGGCTTTGTGATGGTCACTCTAGTACTTTAAATATGTGGCCAAATGGCTTAAGGACATAAAAGTCAGAGGTATGCTTGGGGTCATCGTCCATTTGGAGACCAATTTGTGACTGAGCTTTAACTTCATGGCTAAAGTCGTGAGATGTTGCTTCAGTATTTCCACATAATTTTCCTTCCTCATGATGTCATCTATTTTGTGAAGTGCACCAGTCCCTCCTGCAGCAAAGCACCTCCACAACATGATGCTGCCATCCCCGTGCTTCACGGTTGGGGTGGTGTTGTTCGGCTCACAAGCCTCACCCTTTTTCCTCCAAACATAACGATGGCCATTATGGCCAAAAAGTTCACATTTTGTTTCATTAGACCAGAGGACATTTCTCCAAAAGTAAGATCTTTGTCCCCATGTGCACTTGCAAACTGTAGTCTGACTTTTTTATGGCAGTTTTGGAGCAGCGGTTCCTTCCTAGCGGAGCAGCCTTTCAGGCTATATTAATATAGGACATGTTTTGCTGTGGATATAGATACTCGTCTACCTGTTGGCTCCAGCATCTTGACAAGGTCCTTTTCTGCTGTTCTGGGATTGACTTGCACTTTTTGTCCCAAAATACGTTCATCTCTAGGAGACAGAATGTGTCTCCTTCCTGAGCAGTATGATGGCTGCGTGGTCACATGGTGTTTATACTTGCGTACTAATGTTTGTACAGATTAAGGCATTAAGGAAATTGCTCCCAAGGATGAACCAGACTTTATTCTGAGGTCTTTGCTCATTTCTTTTGATTTCCCCATGATGTCAAGAGGCACTGAGTTTGAAGGTAGGCCTTAAAATACATCCACAGGTACACCTCCAATTCACTCCAATTTGCCAATCAGAAGCCAATTGGCTATTTATCTGAAGGCTTAACATAATTTTCTGGAATTTTACAAGCTGCTTAAAGGCACAGTTAACTTGTTGAATATAAACTTCTGACCTACTGGAATTGTGATATAATCAATTAATAATCTGTCTGTGAACAATTGTTGCAAAAATTACTTGTGTAGTAGATAAAATAGATAAACGACTTGCCAAAAATATAAGAGAATTAATATGAAAACTGTGGAAAAATATGAAAAAATTAGTTAATGACTTCTGACTTCAAAGATAAATAGTTTGAGTCAAGGGAGACTGACTCGATTGAGTCATTCACGGTGTGTCATGGAGTGAGCGGTTGCTGCAGAGCTGTTTTGATGTGCTTTGCCACATTTCTGTAAATGGTGGATCATTTCTCTTCTGGATCACGGGTAGTGTAGTTCTTCACATGAAATTTCACTATTAAACATGCTTTTAAAAAAATAAGTTTAAATAACGGGGTCTCATGGCCTCAGCAGAAGCATTTCCCATTGATTAACAACCCCTGAGCTCATGGTAGGCTGTCTTAAAAGGTTTAAATTAACGTTAAATATCAGTTCCCCTATGGAAAGAAAATGGAACGGGATTTTTACTTCCGGAACCAGACTGTTGCCACTATTAGAACTGTGGTTTATCATGCTTTTTTACTGAATATCAATGAGAGGTGATTACCTGTGGCTTTATACCATATCTGTGACTGAATCACAAAATGCGAGGTTCCAGTAAGGCACTTACAATGAAAATGAATGGGGCCAATTTTAAGAGGGTTTGAATGGCAGCAATGTGAAGCATATCATTTTATAAAAGAAACTGATTCTTCTGTTAAAACTTTTGTAATTAAAAATTATTTGAGCAGTAAAGTTGATAAAATTGTAGTTTAAACTGTCATTTTATGGTTTACAGGGTTACGTTGTCATGGCAACAAAGTTGTAAAATTGTATATAACTTTACACAGAAAAGGACCAGAAGCAATTTTATCACACTAAATTTGATCACACACATTAACATGCATATTGTTTACATCTTGTGGCTATACTTTTGAACAGTGAGTGAGTATTTTAAAGCTGAAGTATGTCATTTCTGTGCCACTAGCGTCACTGAAAGGAATTGCAAAAATAATCCTTTTTTCAAAACTGCTTTCTGAGTACGCCCCTTGTCTTCCATTAGTCAAACAAGCGGATAGTCTGGCTCCCAACTCACGACATGGGTCGAGTCAATGGTATTGTGTCTGTAAGAACAGGTCGCTCAGAACTAACAGATTCGTTTTTAAATTGCGTCACAAAGAAACAGTGTTTACGGTTGCCATGATTGTAATTAAACCTAAAATTAACCTGCAAATGGCTTACTTGTAGACGCCTCTGCATATTAAGATGGGATAAGTATTTTTACACAGAATATGTTAGCTTATGGATTGGCTCCATTCACTTCCATTGTAAGCACCTGCCATTTGTGATTTTATTTTTAAGAAAAGGAGAGATAAGTCTAAATACATTTTAGTGGTAATCAATATTATGCCACAAATGCTGTCAGTTGAACAAATTGTATTGAGCCTGGAATATTCCTTTAACCAACGTTTATTCAGCTGAGAGGGTGGATGAACACATTATAAACAGGTGATATTCAAGATTAGTGGCCAGTAATGCAGAAGATAGTGGCGCTTTTCACAGCATGGTTCTGCTTCAGAGCATCAGATCAGAGCTCCTTCAGCACTCGAGCGCCCATCCCCCAGATCACCAGCGCTAATGCGAGCCTGCAGCCATTAGCGCTGTTCACTCCGCTGCTGAACATCCAGAATGAGGAACTCCCTGTCCTGAGCAGTGCACCTCTCTGAACGATCCCCTCTCTCTCACTTTAACCAGGCATAACACGAAATTATAAATCTCATCCATGTTCATCTTGTCACGTCATAACATTGGTGAAAAAAAAAATGCATCATATGCCAGAAATGTCCATCAAAACTGTTATACATCAAAAATGGTCTGCGGTGCAACTCAGTGAGACGCTCGGAGTTCATTTGAGTGCTCACATAATGCGATAACAAGAAGATGAGACAAAACACGCCTTGATTTCCAACTTTGAACTTTATTTTTTTATTATTTATTTTAACTAAAAATTCAACTGAAACAGGAAAAAAATTAAGTGAAATTAAATTTGCAATATCCAATTGCATCGGCAACCCTCGGGCTGAGGGATTGGTGAATATTCTTGCTTTAGTGATTTTGCATCGAAAATATATATATAAAAAAACGAAAAACTTAAAACCAAATACATTTCAAAATTCAAATTGCACTCCAAACGAAACAAGCAATTAATCACCTTTCCAGTTACCATCCGTCTAGTATCCGTCTACATAGCCACAACATTTAAAACCACCTTCCTAATATCGTGTTGGTCCCCCTCGTGCCACCAAAACAGCTCTGACCCATCGAGGCATGGACTCCACAAGACCTTTGAAGGTGTCCTGTGGTATCTGGCACCAGGACATCAGCAGCAGATCCTTCAAGTCCTGTAAGTTACAAGGTGGAGCCACCATGGATCGGACTTGTTGGTCCAGCACATCCCATAAATGCTCAATTGGATTGAGATCTGGGGAATTTGAAGGCCAAGTCAACACCTTGAACACCGTCATGTTCCTCAAACCATTCCCGAACAATGTGTGCAGTGTGGCAGGGCACATTATCCTGCTGAAAGAGGCCATCAGTGAATACTGTTGCCATGAAGGGGTGTACGTGGTCTGCAACAATCTTTAAGTAAGTGGTACGGTACGTGTGAAAGTAACATCTACATGAATGCCACGACCCACGGTTTCCCACTAGAACATCGCCCAGAGCATCACACTGCCTCCACCAACCTGCCTTCTTCCCATAGTGCATCCTGCTGCCATCTCCTCCACAGGTAAACAACACACACACACACGCACCTGGTCGTCCACATGATCTAAAAGAATATGTGATTCATCAGACCATCTTCAATCGCAAAAAGTGGCTGCATGACGGGAGCTTATATCGCGGCTCCAGCGTCTTCAACAGGTGGTGAAACCCGGGGTTGTCCGCCACAGAATAAGGCCATATATCCTTCGCTATGAAAGCTGCCACGGATCTGGTTATTGTCTTCCCTTTCTCCGAGTTGGGCGGCAAAGTTGATATCGTTTGATCTATTTTTGGCTGAGCTGAGTCCACCTTTCACTGGCAGGCGATAGCATCTCAGGGTGAAAACGGCTAACATGGTTTCTTAAATTCATGGTATTCCCAACATTTTTTATTCGTGTGTGACAGGCTTTACACACAGCATGTGTTTTGTCCAGTTCGTGCCTTCCAGATTGTTCACAAAAGCCGAAATGTGCCCAGATGTCGGCTTTTAAAACAGTGGGTGCATTTTTTATTACTCGCTTTTGTGTTTCGCCTCCCTCCGCCATTTTACGCTAGCGCGATAAGCTAGTATGCAAATAATGACGCAAGAAAAACATCAGTAGGCTATAATCGATTATAGTCTATTACTGCATCGATGCAGAATCGTCCACGTCCGCATCGCGATGCATCGTAGAAACGATGTAGGATTGAAACAGACATGCTAGCCTTCGCTACCCACGCACATCAATGAGCCTTGGGCGGCCATGACCCTGTTGCCGGTTTACTGGTTTTCCTATCTTGGACTACTTTTGGAAGTTACTAACCACTGCTTACCAGGAACACCCCACAAGACCTACTGTTTTGGAGATGCTCTGACCTGGTCGTCTAGACATCACAAATTGGCCCTTGTCAAAGTCGCTCAGATCCTTACGCTCGCCCATTTTTCCTGCTTTCAACACATGAAATTCCAGAACAGTCTGTTCACTTGCTGCCTAATATATCCCACCCCTTGACAGGTGCCATTATAATGAGATAATCAATGTTACTCACTTCAGCTGTCTGTGATTTTAATATTGTGGCTGATCAGTGTATGTGAAATTCCCACGTAAGGCACCAAAACGTAACTTATTTTTGGTAATTCTTGGGATTTTGATTGCACAACAAACAAGCATGCGTGATTTGACTCATTTTGGACACTTGCAGCCTCTTGTGTTTGTGCCCTTAAGAGTAAGAAATGTCTAAAAAAAGTTTTTTAACTATATGCCAATTAATTTGTTATTGGCCATATCCACCACCTTAGTTATCAGCAAAATCCACTATTGGTCGACCTCAACTAAAGATGTAATAGAAGTCATTGGAAAACACCCAGAAAGAGCGAGCGAGCAGCTAGTTAATGGGAGGAAAAGGGTCGTTTTCCATGGTTTGAACTGAACGACTCTTAAGAATAAGGAATGGGACAAGAAAGGGAAAATAGAGATCATAAGAGTACTGGCAGAACATACACACTTTACCTATAGAGCGAGCACAGACGCTGACACACTGATGTGGACCGATCTCACACACTTCAGCAGCACTTGTGACTCTCATAATCTGTGTGAAATGCAAACACACACCACAAAGCCAACAGCACATCTATTCACCTTTGAGCAAACATTGCTGATATAGAAACCTATAAATGCTCTTGCAGCCTCAGCGAAGTTATTTCTTTGGCAGCAATGTATGGAGACTTGACAGATCGGCTGATTTCTCGATATGAACCCAACAAGTGTTTGATGAGTGCACACTTGTGAGAAACGTACAGTGCGAGTAGCAGACTGGTTTCCGATTGGTTTCCTGTAAAACCACAACAATCAGGCATGTGCGATGGCCACAACTACATTTCTTTCTGTAACTGTCTGAAAAGCTCAAGCATGGGCAGTTCAGTCAGTATCAGACTTTATATCAGACTTTGCAGTTTGTTTGAGAATCCCGACCAGACTTACACATCACAGCAACATCAGCTCAACCAGGGGACTATCTTTTTTTCGGCCAATGGAAGATATGCGAGTATTCGAGAAAGCAGTTTAAAAAGAATAATTTTTGCATTTTCTTTGGCGACGCTAGTGGTGAAGAAATCACACACTTCAGCTTTAAGGCTTGTGCTTAACTGCTTTAGCAAACCAGCGAAACTGAATATCATGCTACAACCAGTAAACCTTCCTATCTGACACATAAATCCATGTAACATGAAGTTCTCTGAATGACACCATGTTTCTTTATTGTGCAATTTGCAGAGGAAATTATAGGCTGAAACTGAAACTACACATTAACTGTGCTGGTTGAAACTGAAACAATATACATAGTTGAATATACACTACCGTTCAAAAGTTTGGGGTCACTTGTCTGAAATGTTTCTCATGATCTTAAAAATCTTTTGATCTGAAGGTGTATGCTTAAAAGTTTGAAATTAACTTTGTAGACAAAATATTATTCTGCCAAAACATATACATTTATTTAATTACAAATCTAAAATTTCCTAAAAAAAAAAAAAGTTTTTGAAATGGATGACTTGGATCAAAATATGAAGAAAAGAAGCCAATAAGTGCCCAACATAGATGGGAACTCCTTCAATACTGTTTAAAAAGCATCCCGGGGTGATTCCTCAAGAAGTTGGTTGAGAAAATGTCACGAGTACATGTCTGCAAAATCTAGGCAAAGGGTGACTACTTTGAAGATGCTAAAATATTACATAGTTTTGGATTTATTTTGGATTTTTTGGTCACAAAATAATTCCCATATTTCCATTTCTATTATTCCATAGTTTTGCTGACTACTATTATTCTAAAATGTGAAATAAATAAATAAATAAAGAATGAGTAAGTGACCCCAAACTTTTGAACGGTAGTGTATGTTTGCTTGCTTTATGTTGCTGAACCAAAAAAAGTGTGGCCATTGCCACTCAGTTTTTCAGTTTTGGAGATTTTGGTTTTTCCCAAATCAAGTAGATAGGAGCTGTACTTGTATGTTGCTTGTTTACATGGGAAAATAGCTGTCAGAGAGAACTGACTTGCTAAAAAGACTTGTGTGTTGCAACTGGGCCCTAAAGAACAGCAATGACGTCTTACCTTGTTCATATTTCCCGCTTGCTGGGGGTTGATTGCGTTGTGTGCCCCCATTTGTGGTGCACCCTGGGTGAGCGTCTCCGCCAGTACACTGCCTGAAACACTGCCCCCCGGGCCAGCACCACCTCCGACTGGCGTCCCCTGCATGGCCTGACCCTGACCCTGGTACTGCATTCCTGGAGCTGGCCTTCCTCTTCCGGCTGGCCCCATCACGCCATTCATCATCTGCCCCTGTGGAGCCATGTTCTGCCCCATGAGTCCATGACCCTGGTTGTTGTTGTTTAGCATGGCCTGGTTAAAACCAGCATTGAGACCCATCCCCGGACTATTGTTGCCCTGACCGGTAGGGGTGCCAACAGACTTCGGAGGCTGAGTCTGGTGACCGGGTGAGCCCTGGCCCATCTGACTCTTTCCCAAAACACCCAGTTGATTCATTCCAGGTTGAGGGCTGAGGTTTCCTGCTAGACCAGGACCACTCCCTGCCTGCAGGAGCTGGGACAGCTGCTTGTGTTTGGCAGCAGCGTCTGGGACGGTGCTTCCCATCCGGCCCCCGACCCCTCCATCCCCGTTAGAGGACATGGACATAAGCCCCAGGTCTCCGTTGGGTATCAGCTCATCTGGAAGATCGTTTTCCAGGTCGAACAGGGACACAAAGTCTAAAAAGAGAGAAAAAGTAGGTAGTATAAATTAGTACAGTTCCTCATCCAATTATTAACCAAAACGCACCATTTGGTGGAGAAATTGACCAATATTTTGAACTGGCCATTTTGCTGTAATGCTAGGTTGAGGCTTGGTCTGGGAAGGTATGACTCATCTCCAATCAGAGTGAAGTAAATTGGCCGATATCCGACATTTTTAATTGATCAGAACTGACTGATAACGTGTTTGCTTGACCGACTGGAATTTGGAGTGTCAGTTCCAAACTCTTGCGACAGCCTTCTTAATGGATAATGCAATTATTTTTTGGACGCTTGTTTATTTGTTTTGGTATGAAAGATGCAAAAGAAAGTTAATGCTGTTGTAATGCCACTCAAGGCTGAAAAATAAGATCTATTGGCTAGTTGCACAAGATGGCGTATGTTAGCTTTCACCACATGAGGGTGTGAATGCTTACTTATCGTGGTACGAGTGCTCATTGAAACAGAGTGCGATCAAATGGTGTGAGCGGGGCTTTATTGTTGCTGTGAGAAAATATTTCCAAAGGAGACTTGTTAAGAGACTTGACTTAAACCAGCATGAGTGTGTTTATAAGTAAAGAGAGGATAGTGGTCTATCAGGGACAGGAAATAACATCCTCTTTACATTGTTGCAGGCCTCTGCCAGCAGTGGCGAGCTGACCAATGGTATTAAAATTGTGGATAAAATTTTACAATAAGGTTTTATACTGGAACGTTAGTTAATGCAATATTAACTATAATATTAATGTGAAATAACAATGGACAATACTATTACAGCATTTATTAATCTTGATTAATGTAAATATTTCAAGTATAGTCTACATTAATATGAGGCAATTATAAACTGACCATAATTACCAATTAACAATAGTATATATATATATATATATTTCTGATGATTAATCCTATGGTTATCGTTACTTCCCTTCATAGTCATCGATGTTCCTGCATATATATATAATATAATGTGTTAAGTGTTGTTTGTAATATTCTACATGTTAAGAGAAATTTGTTGTGTGAGGCATTTGACAGGATTGTAATGTTGGCAACACTTTATAATAACTACACAGCATAAAGTATTTGTAAAGCATTAGTTTACAGTTAATTGCTCATTTATAAATGATTGTTCCTACATTATTAATACATTAATAAGCTACACATAAATATTATGTTATTCGTTTCTATTCACTTTAGCAAATTATTTATTGTTTAATAAGTGCATTTATAGGTCAGTGTTGGGTTTGAGTCCACATTAGTCGAGTCAATCAAGTCTGAGTCTTTAAACAATTGAGTGAGTCGAGTCTGAGTCTTTAAAAAATTGAGTCTGAGTCGAGTCAAGTCTGAGTCTTTAAACAACTGAGTCTGAGTCAAGTTAAGCCTGAGTCTTTAAACAATTGAGTCCGAGTCGAGTCCAAGTCAAGTCTGAGTCTTTAAACAATTGAGTCTGAGTCAAGTCAAGTCTTTAAACAATTGAGTCCGAGTCTTTAAACAATTGAGTCTGAGTCAAGTCCGAGTCTTTAAACAATTGAGTCCGAGTCGAGTCCGAGTCTTTAAACAATTGAGTCCGAGTCCTTCAACACACTTCTTGTGTTCTGTTGACCTTTTCAATTATTTGTTGATTTTACCCCTCCACTCAAACATAGACTAAAGAAAGTGAAAGCTGCATTAGTCATTAAAACCACAAGTTATTATTATTTCTAATTTTAATGTATTTTTTTTTCAACTTAATTTTCAACTTGTCCATTCAATTTAGTTTAGTTTTAACTAATTATGGGTGAAATACATGTAATTAATTAATAATTAATATAAATGGTCATATTAAAACATTTAATAATGGCCATAAAATTAAACAAAATAAAAACAGAAAAGATCAGATACCATTAGAAATGTATTTTTACAGACATCCTGCTATGTCCAGGTGTAGTTAAAAATTGTAATGACAAACTCTTCTTGAGCTGACATGTTGTTCTTTTCACATTATACTTAGTTTGGATAATAGAGAATTCTCTCCTCACTTGTGTTCATTGTATTTTCTGACTTTTTTCCATCGAAACGCAAGTCAGTGTTCAACGCTAAGGTTTTTTTCAACGCTAAGGATTTTTTTCTACTGGCGCAGTTGGAGCAGTGCCTCAGATTTTTACTTGCCCTGCCAAAATGATAAATAGCTGCTTTTACCATCATGGCTTTAAAAATGTGTCAGAAGATAATTATTTTTTACATATATTATGTTTCAAGACAATGTTCCCCCAAACTGAATCACATTTATAATTTGCAAGATATGATTTATGCCTTATGTAATCCCATATAAGCGATTTACAGATATAAATTCATAAATACATCATATTAACCTCAGCTGTCCGACCATTTACACGTGTTTTTAAACGAAGAGTTCTGTTGTGCAGATGATGGGTTTTCGGTCACCCGTTTAGTCATGCAACAATTGGCTATGTGTAGTGTTTTCACACACAGGATCAAAGATTTAATCACCGAGTTAAAGACGTGATTATTGGCTGAATGTAATAAACATCTGAATCCCTGAGAAGAGACTTCCAAATCGGTTGTGATGTGTAATATACATTAGGAAGATATTATGCCAAATCTGTGAATTAAGAATGTGTAGGCTATACAACATGAAATCTAAACAGACAATCTAAGTCCAAGATGGAAAAGAGACATGGATTTTCAGTCCTAAGCAACTGTTGATTTTGTGTGTTCCAATGTGTGGATTACTGCTTTTCACCAACATGTAAAAACTAAAAAAAGTGGGATTACGCACACTGTGAACACGGAATGTGCAGGGATTTGTTGCATAAGACGCACAATCCCGCAACGATATTCATGAAGTGGGTTTTTTTCCTTCTATTTTCTACACACTGGTAATAGCTGCTGCTAATGGCACTTTTCCACGGCACGTTACATTTCGACTCTACTCGTTTTACTTTTCTGAGCTTGCATTTCCACTGCAGTTTAGTGCCGCATCAACGTGGATGGGATTATAAGCTGATCATCATAGTTATGCCGCCTCTACTGCAGTGACATCGACACAAACTGACCAAAACAATAACACAACCGCTAGCTGTTAGCTGCTAGCTCATTGTGCTGCATAAAGCAGTTGTTGCATGATGATTTTACACAAGTGTAACAGTTAAATTGACCTGGTTGTTTTAGAAGCTTCCAGTAGCTGATCAACTAAATAAAGTGAAGCTTTCAAGCAGAGTATAGAGTTAACATAACAAAACATACCATCCTCCATCATGTCTGAGTCCATTGCACTCTCCATGGCCATGGACTCAGAAAAAAAATCCTGAGACCTAAAGGCTCGAGTCCGAGTCGAGTCGAAGTAAAAATGCATCTGAGTCCCTGACAAGTCCAAGTCCATTAAAATTCGAGTACCCCAACTCTAATATAGGTAGTTCGACAATGTGTTTTATCTTTTGTAAACAACTTGTTAATCATACCTAACTGATGTATTTTAGATCATGCAAACCAGTGGTAAAAAACATTGAGAACATTATGCATAAATTCATAGTTAATAAAGATATTAAATATGTAATAAGTTGGATAAACATTTCTGCTTAATGTGTTTTATTAATGTTTTAGGAACACTTACAATTAAATCAATTAATGCTTAAAAGGTTGTAATAAAGCACTTACTAATGGCTAGCTCAACATTTTGCATGACCTAATCAAAAGTGATAATTACATAAGTAATTATGGCCAGCTGACCCAGGACCAGTGTGAGAGTTTCACCCTTTCGGGCCAGTACTGCGTTGTCACTAAATCTTCTGTCGATCTTGTAAATGTGTTGTACGTGTGTCCTTGTCTGATTATTAAAACCACATCAGCCTGCAATTACATTTAAGAAATATGCAGTTCTCTTGTGTGGGACGCTTCAAAGTGATGTGTGAAGGCACAGACCCGCTAAAAACATCACGTTATGACTTCTGTAATCTGTGTATTATATTACAGAGAGCGAAACACTCATTTAAAGTGAAGCGTGCATTACATTCCAGACTATTTATTTCATGAAACTGCAATCAAACGATTGTTACACATACTGATTTTTGATGGGGACAATTCACAGATTACCGATATGTTGGTCGATAGTTAATGTTTTGAGCTGGAATGAAAACAGACCTTTTCTATGTGGATTGTGCACTGATTTTGCACCGATATGACTATGCAAAGGTACTCAGAAGGCTGCTTTCTTAAAACAAATATTTTTATCAAAGAATATTTGACATTATTATTATTATACATTTTAAGATGGGTATTTTTTTAAATGTAGAGATAAGTTCATTTTAACTGATCATATATTTTACGGATAAAATATTGATCTGTAATATAGCTGTTAAAAAAATTAACGCAGTGGAAAAAGTACAATATTTACCTCTGAAATGTAGTGAATTAGTATAAAGTGATAGAAAATTACATGTTAATACTCAAGTAAAGGACAAGTACCTCTAAATTGTACTAAAGTACAGTTTTCTCGCTTATCAAAACATTATCAGCAATATTTCACTGTTAATGTATAACAAAACAGTCACAAACAACAACTCATTAGCTTCCACTCAGCTGACAAGCAATGAAAGTAGCTACGTTGTTAGCTAATTAGCTATAAGCTCTTTGGCACAGAGTAAAAATGGGCTTTATTTACTTTCTAACATTGCGTCTCACCAACTAGGTAACAGCGTAGCGTTATGGTGGAGTTAAGCGGTGTCTTCACGGTAAGTTGCTAACTAGTTTTGAAATACATACTGGACAGTTAATAAACAATAAACAGACCCCATAATTTTCCCTTTTCAATATAACGTAAAGTAACGTAACCCTGTCCCTGACAACTATGTCACTCATGTTTATCACATCTGTTTGCTGTTAGCCAGCTATAGTTTGTTAGCGCAGTCAGTAATGTATCAGATTGAAAGTTAAACATCAGAGCATCTTTTTGCAGCTCAGCAGACAACGATGCGGTGCTGGATTGTGCGTGTTGAGTGTTGATTTCATGCTACGCTGTTACCTAGTTGGTGAGACGCAATGCTAGAAAGTACATAAAGCCCATCTTTTACTCTGTGCCAAAGAGCTTATAGCTAACTAGCTAACCACGTAGCTACTTTCATTGCTTGTCGGCTGAGTGGAAGCTAATGTGTAAACATGTATTCAGGAAACTGTTTTGATCAGGATTCACAGTTTGGTACCCCCCTTAACTGAACAATTCCAGTCGTTGCATTTACAAAATGTAACATTTAAAAGTATGTTTTTCCACCATTGAAAGTTCCCTGAACTTGTACAGCAGAATACGGTGTAACACCACTGCAGCCGTTTCTCTCTTTACTCGGCAGGTGCTTCTTGTTTTACATCCTGCCCCTAATTGACTGACAGTATTTAAATGGTCACCATTTGACTGATACTAAACAGTACTACTGACGTTTATTTAGCTATTTATTCTTCATTTAAATTGTCATCAACTGACTGATACTAATCATACATTACTGATTTTTATGTAGCTATAATTTTAATAGATTATTTAAATGGTCAGCCATTAACTGATACTGACGGATGTCAGTACTAATAAAATTTGTATGTCAAAAATCCCATATCAGTCGGGCTCTAATGAATATGTTGATTGCCATTCAGGACTGAGAATGGTAGGGATGCACCGATCCAAAACCTGGATCGGTATCGGCTCCGATACTGAAGCTTTTAGACGGATCGGGTATCGGTCCAACAAGCCTGATTCAAATCTGATACTGTGTTAGTCAAGCTCAAAAAATGACATAAAAGAACCATAAAAACACAATTAAAGTAGTTCATATGACTCGTGCATTTTATTCAAAGCCACTTGAAGACGTGCAATAACTCTGTGAATCACAAAGGCTGTGTTTATTAAGTAAATATATCAAATGCATGTGCAGCTTCAGCGCATCAGTGAATGGTGCTGCTCTGTTTACACACACACACACACACACACACACACACACACACACACACACACACACACACACACGTCTATTTTTAGCCTTCACGCGGTGCTCAATATACGAGCACTACTCACGAATAACATCTCAGATGTGGATGCTCAATAGTTCGGTTCACTTATATGCATTTAGAACGGCACCGGAGGTGCATTTTACCAGAAATTGAATAAGAAGTGAATTAAACTACTGTGAACTTGCCCACAAACAGACACACTTACAGGACTTCCTGGAGAGTTCAGAATGTCAAAATAAAAGCGTGAGGGTTTAAAAGGGGCACGATTGAGATATATACTATATCTCAAATCATAGTTGTTAAGAGATAGATTTTTGGGTGGAAGAACAGGTAAGATATCAGGTGTGTGTGTGTGTATGGTTGGTGAAGTTTCTCCATAAAACTCTTGCTGTAAACTTGTATAATGCTGCACCTGTATAAAACTGCAATAAGTTGCATAAAGTTTAACAAAACAGACATCTATAAAGCATCAAAACAGAAGGAACTGAATTCCCCAGTAAGCCAAGACAAAATAGTTAACTTACGCAACACAGAAAATATTGACGTCATAACACTTGACAAAGATAAAGTCAACTGTTGGATGTTGTGATTTTTAGTCCACCATTTCTGCACAGCATCTTTAGGTTTTCTTGCAAGCATTGTGCTGTTCATAAAACTAAGCAGCAGTCGTTTGGAGTGTGTTAGATCTTACATGAGGGAGACGAGCTGCTCCTTGTCACTTTGAGATCTGTGATGTGCTCCCCTCAGCATCCGCCCCCAAATCAGTTACGCATCAGCCGAGACGTTAAACCATGCAGCAAGCCCCCTGCCTGAAGCTGGTGGAGGGCAGCGTTTATACACTTGGCTGTGTTTGTATGTACACTAACGCAAACACGGCTGGAACAAAAGTGCAGCTACGGCAGGCACAAGCTTACAATAACAAGTGCAACAACACCCAGCTGGCACGCAACACACCCACTGGAATGGTCTACGAAAACTACAGTGCGAAGAAAAAAGACAGACTTGACACAACCCACAAATTAGTACACATACTAGAAGACACGTGCATGTGCTGACGCGTTCACACACTAAACACACCGACAGTCCACATTATGGTAAATGTGGCACAAAAAGAACAAGTGCAATTCAAGCTTTCCCAAAAATGGATTCGGTAATCATGTATTCACCTTCATGTTGTTCCAAACCTGTAAAACTTTCTTTCCAAAGTGGAACAAAAAAGGAGATGTGAGGCATAACGAAATCCTTGGTAAAAAGCTGCATTAAAGTGAATGGTGAGGGCAGCATTCCTACTGGGTCAGAAGTTTACATGCACTTTGATAGTATTTGGTAGCATTGCCTTTAAATTGTTTAACTTGGGTCAAACATTTTGGGTATCCTTCCACAAGCTTCTCACAATAAGTTGCTGGAATTTTGGCCCATTCCTCCAGACAGAACAGGTGTAACGGAGTCAGGTTTGTCGGACTCCTTGCTCACTTATGCCTTTTCAGTTCTGCCCACACATTTTCTATCGGCTTGAGGTCAGGGCTTTGTGATGGCCACTCTAGTACTTTGACTTTTATGTCTTTAAGTCATTTTTCCACAACTTGAGGTATGCTTGGGGTCATTGTCCGTTTGGAAGACCCATTTTGACCGAGCTTTTACTCCATGGCTGATTTCTTAAGATGTTTCAATAGATCCACATAATTTTCCTTCCTCGTGATGTCATCTATTTTGTGAAGTGCACCAGTCCCTCCTGCAGCAAAGCACCCCCACAACATGATGATTCTACCCCCATGTTTCACGGTTGGGATGGTGTTCTTTGGCGTGCAAGCCTCAGCCTTTTTTCATCAAACATAACAATGGTCATTATGGCCAAAAAGTTACATTTTTGTTTCATCAGACCTGAGGAAATTTCTCCAAAAAGTGAGATCTTTGTCCCCAAGAGAACATGCAAACTGTAGTCTGGCTTTATGGTGGTTTTGCAGCAGTGGCTTAAACTGCCTTTCAGTTTATGTCGATGTAGGACTTGTTTTACTGTGGATATACATACTTGTCTGTTTCCTCCAGCATCTTCAAAAGGTCCTTTTCTGTTGTTCTGGGATTGATTTGCACTTTTTGTACCAAACTTCGTTCATCTCTAGGAGACAGAATGCGTCTCCTTCCTGAGAGGTATGATGGCTTCCGTACTAATGTTTGGCATTTGGAAATTGCTCCCAAAGATGAACCAGACTTGTGGAGGTCAACAATTATTTTTCTGAGGTCTTTGCTCATTTCTTTTGATTTTCACATGATGTCAAGCAAAGAGGCTCTGAGTTTGAAGGTATGCCTTAAAATACATCCACAGGTACACCTCCAGTTCAGTACACCTTCTTTCAGAAGCTAATTGGCTAATTGCCTAAAGGTTTGACATCGTTTTCTGGAATTTTCCAAGCTGCTTAAAGGCACAGTGTATTAGTTTAAGTGCTACAGGAAGTGTGGGGTGAAATGTCACCTGCGTATCTGAACAAACTGACAGCTAGAATGCCAAGGATCTGCAAAGCTGTCATTGCGGCACGTTTTTTTCAAATTGTCATAGTAATTTTTCACATTATTAATGTCCTTACTATACATTGTGATTAGTTGAATGACACTTTGGTGAATTAAATAAAAAAAACCTCCCCATAAGTGCAAAATCTGTACATTATTCCAAACTTTTGGTCGCCAGTGTATCTGTTAGCAACTGGTTTGCTATCCAGATAAAAACATGCATATGTTGTTGTCACATAGTAGCTGACTCGATAAAATTAGTCTAGCCTTACATTAGCCTCAAAATGAGGTCTGTACTGATTTATAATGATTAGTGGTCCCATGGCATAATGGCCATTAAAATACCAAGACATCAATTTAATGTTATATTTGGCTATGTATCTATGGTGGGGCTGCACGATTATAGCAAAAATCAGAATTGTCAT
This sequence comes from Moxostoma hubbsi, assembly GCA_032164185.1. Classification (NCBI taxonomy): domain Eukaryota; kingdom Metazoa; phylum Chordata; class Actinopteri; order Cypriniformes; family Catostomidae; genus Moxostoma; species Moxostoma hubbsi. The sequence continues at coordinate 45,004,103 of JAVLUX010000007.1, forward strand.
AATACTGTAATCATGATTATTAATGTTGATTAAAATATTAAATTACCGTGACGTCACAAAACAACCGTGTGGTTCTTCAGAGTAGCAGATTTCAATGGTGGATACAAGCTGCACCCCAGTTTCTTTTAAGCATTATATTATATTGTATTTTATATTGTAATAATCTTTACGGTGGCATATACAAATATATATAAATGGATATCTATGGTATAGAATAAATTTAATTATTGCTTAAATGATTAGTTCACGTACAGTAAATAATATGGCATATTCAATATTCAAACTTATTAACAGCTGATTTAAATTGACCAAGTTACTGTGTCCAGTAAGACCTTTGGAGGCTGGACGGGACCATTCATGCCTTTAGATATTCAATGGTGATCTTGTTCATGTAAGATCATCGTTAGATCATTTGTGGCCTCGGTGGTTGCACTTTGGAAATTAAATATATGAATTTGCTATCAGAGTTTGTGCAATTAGTGTAGATGTTAAATCTACCAATACCAGCTGCATGGCAAATGGGTCTTATTAGAGCAGATGCAATAACAATGATGGTGATTCCTGAAATATGTTATTCATGCCATATTTGTTATGTTGGCTACACCTCCAAAACACACTTAGAACATTGAGTTACTTTATTGCTATTTTGTCCAAATCAAATTCATATTGGCCCACTTATTAACATGACAAACAAGTCTGTTATTACATTTTTAATAAATTGCACACACGACAAACTCTCCACTACAACGAATGCTGGCCCTCACTGCTGGTTTACAATGTTTGAGACCTGTACGTCGACTCGAGCTCAGTGACGACCCGCACAATGTTCTGCACTCACGCGAATGCTCTCATTAAAAACAAACCCATCTAATCAGCATAATAAATCAATTATTTACACCACGTCTTGTGCCTTGATTAGAACGGGAGTGTTTTAGTGTTGCTCATTTGCAGTGTATTTAACTCTACGTTCAAAGCGAGCGGTGTAATATGCAATCAATCCAATCCTTGTGTCAGGTGATGTTCCTTCAGTATTCATTTTCGTGTTTCATTATTTTTTTAACGTTTAGGGTTCCTATTTATCTGTTAAATTATAGGACAGTTTGGCATTGAAAATTTTACTAAACTTTTCAACAGGTTTTTGTAATGTAATTCAATACAGTGATAAGCGCTTCAGCAATTATCGTGATGTGAAAATGTAATGGGTCACATGCCTAGTGTGTGCATCAGTGTAATGACCCCGGACACGTCACAAAGGTTCTGCTCTATTCCAACCAGTGTTCAGAACTCACACAGAGCTGTATAAACTGTAACAGGCCATTTGAAGCTTTTCCACCGAAATAGCGATGATTCTTGTGCCAAGCCTGTTCTCAGCTCGTTCACTAGCCTATAGTAAATCGGCCATGCCGTTCAACTGTCCTGAGACCTGAACGGTGATGAAACGGGTTACATGGCAACGTGGTAGTTTCACGTGACTACCTCAAACATAAACAAACATGGCACGTAAGTGTTCGTGTAGCCTACAGCTCTCCTGCTTTTTTTTAACATAAAAAGAAATGTGATCCATCGTTATTAGATTGCTTAACAAGATTGCCAGAGATGATACTACACCCAAGACGACAGGTTACATAATTACATTATGTCTAAACTTGCTAACTCTTGCCAAGTACTATAAACTGTAATGGTGTAATAGTTATTAACATTGGTGTAGCAGATGGTTATAATTGGATTTTTTTATAATTGGCATATATGTTTATGCCTCAATTAAGAATCCTATCCAGTACAGCTATAGCAGCGATCTTCACAACAAAGTGAGTAATGCCCTTACTGAACAAAGCAATGCACAAAATAACATGAGAAGATGTTAGGAAAGCTAACAAACTTTGCAAATGTAATTTATTACCGAGATCAGCTGCAGAGCACACCGGCGATTCTGTGTTCATCTCAAGCCAGACTGACTGAACTCAACGCCCCGGTGAGCTGGATGGTTGTTGTCCGAGCACAAAAGATTAAGACATCACTGCTCTCTCCTCTGCTGCTTTTGCTTTGGGTCTCTTATGGTCCCTGTATTCTCTTTAAAGTTGACATTTTTTTGATTTGGTCAACCATTCGATTGATGGATTGAGGTCAGGGCTTGGTGTTTCTCCGAGTATACTTTATTCTTTGAGATCTCTCTCGTTTATCTTGGATCTCCGTACAAGACTATCACAAGTGCTCGTTTCCACATCTCGTTTCCTTTCGGTTTATTACATCTGTTAAAATGAGATATGTGCTTATTTACAGATGGTTATGATATTAGTTTTATTGATATTTGCCTTTTTTATCATTAGACAAGACAGTTCAAAGTTACAGGGAACTGCTGAGGAGAGACAGGGAGAATGAAACCGGCGAGCACTTCAACATTGAGCTCAAATGCATGTGCCGTGGTTCTAAAAGGCGGACCGTTTAAACGAGACTATGTTGCACACCGGTCTATTATTGTAGTAACACGATGGCACGTAACGACTAAACGAACCGTGGCTGGTCCTTTACATGTCTCAGTCGCGTCACATGCAAGCAAGCGATTCTCAGCGCCCTCAAGAAACAAAACGGCAAATTGGGAAAATATGCTTAAAACAATGCTTTAAATATTTTCAATTACTCGCACGTGTTAACATGTTAATTTTGACAGCTCTAATATATATATACACACATATCTATGTATATTATTTCTACTCCCTGCCCAGTAGGTGGCGTTATGCACGAAGAATGCAAATCGACAAAAACAAAAGAATGCGGAAGTAAAAATGGAGATTTATAGTAAAGGACTTAAATATTTATCTGTTTCTCATCCACTCCCGTCATATCACTTCTGAAGATATAGATTTAACTACTGGAGTCTTATGGATGACTTATGTTGCCAGAGGGGGCAGTGGTGGCTCAGCGGTTAAGGCTCTGGGTTACTGACTGAAAGGTCGGGGGTTCAAGCCCCAGCTCCGTCAAGATACCACTGTTGGGCCCTTAAGCAAGGCCCTTGACCTTATCTGCTCCAGGGGCGCTGTTTCATGGCTGACCCTGCACTCTGACCCCAGCTTAGTTGGGATATGTGAAAAAACTGCATTTCATTGGCTCTGTACCTGTACTCTGCACAATGACAATAAAGTTGAATCTTAATCTTTATGTGCTTTTGGAGCTTAAAATTGTTGGTATCTGTTCACTTGGATTGAATGGACCTACAGAGCTAAAATATTTTTCTAAAAAATCTTCATCTGTGTTCAGCAGAAGTCATACATATGGCATGAGAACATACACATGGCATGGCAAGTCAAATAACTCCCCAATAAAACCAATCAGGACACTTTACCAACGTCCTTGGAAACCACCCACAAACCCGCAAGCATCGCCACAACTTCAGAAAATGTAAATATGTAGTTGTTTTTTCAATCTCAGCATAAAAATTGCATGTTAATCAAAAAACATGGGAAGAATTAGAGAGGCAGGAAATAATGGTTCTTACATGCTGAGCTGTGGAATTTCCTGGTGCAAGTCTTAAGTTATGCACTTCAACAAAACACAACAACATTCTGCAAAACAAAGCAAGCAGTTGACTCATGAAGCTTTGTGAGAAACTGACTTGCACTGAATAACCCAAACATAATTTAGCCTAACCTGCCAGTCTGGGGTTCTCCTCTGAACTTTTCAATCAAACGTAATTAAGCAAAAAAGCCCGGTGGTATATTTAGCTTTAGCAAGTTGGCAGCCTGACCATCAATTTTTGAATGAATTTTTACTAGCGCTGTCGATTTATTGCATTAAAGGAATATTCTGAGTACAATAATAGTTAAGCTCAATCAACAACATTTGTGGTATAATATTGTGTGAGATCACACGGTCTGCCCCCAATCAGGCTAATCAGCCAATGAGAGGGGTAAAAAAAAAATATTATGGAAAAAGCACAAATCTGGGTTAAAGTGAGGCACTTACAATGGAAGTCAATGGAGCCAATATGTAAACATAAAAATACTCAGTTTCAAAAGTGTATTGTAGACGGGGCTGAAATGATTAGTCGATGTTAAAGACAAAAATTAGCATTGTGGAATAGTCATTTGATCTCATTTAACGTAACATGGGAATCACATTAAACTCTAATGATGACGCACGAGAGCAGCACTGCAGTTCTGACTGATGAGAGGAAGAAAACATCTCACAGTCCAGATGTACTCTCCTTACCAAACAGCTTCAGCTTATGTACATCACAAAATACAAGGGAATTTAACAAAAATCCCAAATAAGTTAATACAGAAGCACTCTCGTTGTGGAACACCACAACTGAAAAATTGCCGGAAGTGTACAGAGTAAAATTAAGGCTCCGCCTTTCAGGACGACACTAAATCTGACGGCACTGCTCAGCTATTATGAATAAAACTACGCCACATTTTTAAAAATAGACTTTGGAGACGGCTGGTTTTGTTTATGAGACTCTAATATATAAGATCATAAATAGTTTCACAACATGAATGCTGCTCAGATTGCAGTTTGATGAAGAACAATGATGAAGGGTAATTCTTTCAGGCGAGATCTCATGTAAATATTGAGAATATCTAAATATTTATCACATTTATCACTTTTATGGACAAAAAGTGCTATTGAGGTTTTTCGATGAACACTTGTCATGGACGATTGACTCAAGTGTGTTGAACTGGATTCATCCGGCGATCGTGTTTTCATAATAAAAGTCCCGTTTTGATATTGCATGTTTTCATTTGTACTCCTGCACAAATCACTCAATTGCTGTTTCTGGAGCATTACTATCCTGAAACAGAGATCGGATATCAATGTTGAACCCTTTGACCTTTGAAAAGATGTAGAATTTGTTAACATTAATTACATTTATAGATGGTCAATTCTATATTAAATGTAAGCAGAGTGACGTCACTACCACGTGCGGACGATTGCGTATCAACAGGTTAATGTTAGGGTTCGGCGATAAATACTGATATCGTTTTATCAAGAAACTGTTTTATCGATGATAAACTGGAGTCATTTTCTACATTTAGCCTATGTTATACATATAGACGATTGGATCAGGCTTGTGCCGTTAAAGACGCAATCAGCTCAGCAAAGTTATACACACAACAACTAACTGAATCACAGTCATGAAATCTGTCTGTTAGGATGTTCAACGCCTGTTAGCAGGAAGCCCTTCTGTCGTGGAAACCGGTGAGGCTCGGTAGCAGCTATCTAGCAGCTAGCCATTTGGCTAATTTAATATTGTTGTGTACTGAACAAGCCAGCACTGACAATGCAAAACAGTTATCAACTGAACAACAAACAACAACTCAGACATCAACACCATTGCGGTTTAATTTTGAACTATTTAGTTAAACGTTTATTCAATCTATAGCGCTATTTCTGACTTTTCCAATCAACCAGAGTTTGCGACAAGATTTGTATTTTTTTAGCGAAATATTGCAAATGCTATGGTTAGATATGTTGTAAAACCACCAAAAGCTGAATAAGGAAGAGAAAAAGCAATCATAGTGCTTGTCTTAATGCCGCTCCCGATCTGATCAGAGCACGTGTGTGGCGCGCTCCAACTGAACGTGACAGGTTAACAACACGGAGAGTGATATAAAAGACAGCGGTAATATTCCCAGTACGATTGTACACAGTGTGATTGTAGCTCAGCTTCATCCATCATCAAAGGTGTAGATTTGGCTTGAACATTGAAGGTTTGCAGTGTGAAGCAAATATACTACCCAAATGTTTAAATGTCACGATTGTTACCATCTATTAGCATTAGTTTATATCCAGCTGGTCACGTTTACACATTCGTTAGCCAGCTAAGTTCCATATATAAAGCTAGGGGATGTGAGAAAGCAAATTAATATCTTCATGTAGCAAATCATAAACAAAAACAAAGGTAAACAGACGTCTAGCACATGTTTACATAGAAAAGCAAATGGATGGTTGCAAATGGGTTCGGTGTGAACAGCCCCTTAAAGTTGGTGGATGTCGATGGCCATTGCACATTGCTCTCTTATAAGCACCACCGAGTTCAGCCGAATACCACAGCTATCTGTGAACATCGCAACTGTACACACATCTGTACTGAATAAAAAAACAATGTTGTATTTCGCTGTTATTACGAAGCTTGAGTCTGGAGTAGTAGGGATCAGTGCAAGTGTAACAAACACCATGTGAACTGTCCATTGAAGCATTTTACCCCCTCATTTTACTTTCGACTTGGCGTTTGAGAATATGGGCCAACTAAACTTATTTATTTATTTTATGCATATTAGATGAAAATTAAATGCTCTTTTTTTTAACAGCCAGGATAGAAAAGTTCTATGCAATAATATAACAGTGCTGAATAGTTTATGTAGTTATTGCACCTTCTTGTGGACTAAGTTAACGACAATTTAAAAATCAGTTTAAAATTAGAATATTAGTTTATATATATATATATATATATATATACACACACATTTCATTTAAAAAAGTGCAATACATATTCATGGTTCAGTCAGTACTGTTTATTTTTGTAATTAAGTTCAGGACTATTTAAAAAAAAATTAATTCAGTATCAAATTTAAAAACTATCGGTTGATTAATCGATCATCGACAGCAACCAAACTTAATTATCTGTAAAATCCACTATCGGTCGAACTCTATAAACAAGCATACGGGACACTGTTAATTCACCCTTGTTGCACAGTATAGCACTAATTTCTCTTGTAATAAACATCCAGTGATAGTAAACATAAATAGATACGAATAATCATACAAAATATCATTTATGAAAAGAAAAATGATTACATACCTCGGGTCTCTAAAGACCCTATATACTTTTGTTACTTAAATAATTTTTTGGGGGGGGGGGGTTACACTATTTATGTGTTAGACTGAGGTGTGGGCATAACTCCCAAAAACAACCTGTTGTGGTACAGGTGGTGGAATGAGGTCGCAGATCAATAAAGACCCGAGGTATGTGTTAAAGGGTTCATAAATGATCGATTTACAGCCCGTTATAATTACTTGAATAATGTATATTTGACCTTTCTCAGCAAATAACGATATTTGGAATTCATTCAGCATGTAAATAATTTAATATAAATATTTTGAAGAAATTGTGAGTGGTGCTTGTCAATGTCATGATTACAGGTCAGCCGATAGTGGATTTTGCCGATACTGATAACTGATGAATTGGCTGAGCTTCAAAAAAAAAAAATTGTCGATATATAGAATTAAGCATTTCTTAAGCTTACGATGACAAGCACAGACACTGAAGCTACAAGAGTCCAAAATGAATAAAATCCCAGAAGCAGTTTAGTGTGCAACCAAAATCACAATATTAACAAGAAAAACTACGATTTGGTGCATATCGCGGGACTTTTAACTACAAACATGTCCGAAATATACTGGAGACTTGCCTCTGTTACAATTAGGGCTGGGCGATAAAACGCTATCAATATTTATCACGATAAAAAAATTGAGTAATTTTGATAATTGGCCTGTGTTCTACATCTAGACATGCGTGTTGCTTAAAACGCTAGCAGTTTGGCTTTCTCGTCGTAGTTTTCCACTGGCGCGTAGTGGGTGAATGTGAGCGGGCGCTTTCAATTCCTTCCACTGGAAGCCAAGCGGCAAGCTCGCGAGGTGGATTGCAAAATTGACAGCAGCGCGGGGGTGATTTCAAGTCAAGTGGTTTTTTATTGTCTCTGACAAGGATGAAAGACAAAACATGTCTTTTTCACTTTAATGAAAGTCTGAATGGACCATTTTTCTACTTTTACATTTTCAAAAGTTTCTCTCTGGAGACACCTGAACACCCATACAGTATCATTACACCATACTTGGATATCTGTATGTAAAAAAATATGAAAATAATTTTAATGAAAAAAAAAAAATATATATATATATATATATAAGCAATATCACACTCACAATCGTGCTATATGGCCCTATATCAGCACTGTAATGATTCGGCCGCAGGTAATTACGTCAGTACTGATATAGGGTCATATAGCACGATTGTGAGTGTGATATTGCTTGTATACAACAGTTCAATGAACAAGCAAATAAAAAAATTAGGAAAAACTGAGTACGGTCATAAAAACGCATTTGTACATGGAACTACTTTATTACACAACTGATCAGAATCTGCCGTTGCTGGTTAAAAAAAAATGATGAGTTAGTAATTCAAAATGTTCACTTCAGAAATAGTATAATTTAGTATCAGCTTGTGCAGTTTCTTACAAGTCAGTGGATAAACAAGGATGGGTGGATGGCTAACATATGTCATTTCAAAAATACAGTAACTCCTAACACATATGCACTACGCTTACACGAACACAAGCGGAGTGATACACACACAGTGAAGCGTCAGAGTGCTGATGGTGTCACACCATCAGTGCTCACGGAACGTCTCTCGTCCAATCAGATTCGAGAACCGGCAATAACTGTGATGTATGTATGTGTGTGTGTGTGTGTGTGTGTGTGTGTGTGTGTATATATATATACACACACACACACACACACACACACACACACACACACAAACACACCGATCAGCCACAACATTAAAAACACCTGCCTAATATCGTGCCACCAAAACAGCTCTGACCCATCGAGGCATGGACTCCACAAGACCCCTGAAAGTGTCCTGTGGTATCTGGCACCAGGACATCAGCAGCAGATCCTTCAAGTCCTGTAAGTTGCAAGGTGGAGCCGCCATGGATCGGACTTGTTGGTCCAGCACATCCCATAAATGCTCAATCGGACTGAGATCTTTGTCATGTTCCTCAAACCATTCCCAAACAATGTGTGCAGTGTTGCAGGGCACATTATCCTGCTGAAACAGGCCACTGCCATCAGGGAATACCATTACCATGAAGGGGTGTACCTGGTCTGCAACAATCTTTAGGTAGGTGGCGCGTGTCAAAGTAACATCCACATGAATGCCAGGACACAAGGTTTCCCAGCAGAACATTCCCCAGAGCATCACACTGACTCCTGCCGGCATGCATTCTTCCCATGGTGCATCCTGCTGCTATCTCTTCCCCTGTTAAACGACACACACGCAACCGGCCACCACATGATCTACAAGAAAACATGATTCATCAGACCAGGACACCTTCTTCCATTGCTCCGTAGTCCAGTTCTGACGCTCACGTGCCCATTGTATGTGCTTTTGGCACGGACAGGGGTCATGAACTGTGTGCTCTGACACCTTTCTATCATGACCAGCATTACGTTTGTCAGCAGTTTGCGCTACAGTAGCTCCTCTCTTGGATCAGACCAGACGGGCTAGCCTTCTCTCCCCACACGCATCAATGGGCCTTGGGCGCCATGACCCTGTCGCCGGTTGTCCTTCCTTGGACCACTTTTGGAAGTTACTAACCACTGCTTACCGGGAACACCCCACAAGACCTACTGTTTTGGAGATGCTCTGACCCGGTCGTCTAGACATCACAAATTGGCCCTTGTCAAAGTCGCTCAGATCCTTACGCTCGCCCATTTTTCCTGCTTTCAACACATGAAATTCCAGAACAGTCTGTTCACTTGGTGCCTAATATATCCCACCCCTTGACAGGTGCCATTATAATGAGATAATCGCTGTTACTCACTTCAGCTATCAGTGGTTTTAATGTTGTGGCTGATCAGTGTGTGTGTATATATATATATATATATTTCACAAGATGAGGTTCATTGATGAGGAGTAAATAAAGACTATCAGCAGATTTTTGCAGATAACCGATAGTTCCCAAAAGCAACTATCGGCACCGATTAATCTGCAAAACCCGGTATCTCTGTCTACCTGTAGTCATGATGCGTCGGTGTTTTGCGTGGTAGACAGGGTGTTACTATGCACAAGGGTTATTCAGGGTGGCAGTCTCAGTCACCATTCACTTTCATTGCATCTTTTTCCCCCATACAATAAATGTGAATGGCAACTGAGGTAAACAATCTGCCAAACTTTCCTTAGTTTTTCCACGGAAGAAAGTCATACAGGTTTGGAACAACGTAAGGGTGAGAGAGACGTTACATATGTCTGTATCCTCATCGTGAGAACATATGCAATTAATCAATCCTCATAAGCATTACAGTACTGAATACAGATATGCAAGTGCATTCAAACTGAAATTCAGATCATTAAAAACCTCAACAGATGGTGCACGAAAACTTGCACGCAATACTGGGCAATGAAAGAAAACTTCTGCTTTTCTTCAACTGTATTGATCATTGGCAGTCCTAGCATATGTATACACCCTAAATAGAGTATTTAGGAATAACTGTGTGACAATAAGAGGATCTCATTAAAATAAACATCACAGATTACTTGTCAGTCTCATGACCAACCAAAACAAACCAGAGTAATCTTGATCTAAAGTGACTAGAAGATCTCAAAGGAACGTGAGACATCGCACACAGCGTTTAATTATTATATATTATTATAAACCACTGGAGCTGCGTTTAAAGGAGTTTAATTAAATAATTCATTATTCAATGTGCACATATTGAAATATAAGCTCATTTGCTATTATAAAGGCAGAGTCATGCTGACAAAAACCACTACCTCTGTACCAGGTAGGTGGCGGAAAAGGCCGATACCCGATTAATCGGCCGATATATATTTTTAAAATCGGGTTCTAGACAAATGAATAAAATCCCAAAAGCAGTTTAAGCAACCAAACCTTTACCTATAAACAAGCTGGAAACACACCAGGGACTCTTATTTTGAAATGATACAGACTTGGATCCGTTATAATGCCCAACATGCAAGTTTTTACCAAATAAAGATGTTTTGCATGTATATCTTTCACCAGATCAGATTTATTTTTAAGGGATCAAAATAAATAAATAAAATATCGTCTATAACTATATGCATAGATTTTCCTGATAACTAATAGTTACGAAAAGCAACTATCGGCACCGAATAATCGTTAAAACCGATATATCAGTCTAGCTCTAATCTGTACCTGGTCTGCCAGGTTTTTGAAAGACAGGTGAGTCTGTCACGTGGTCTTGGTTTTGATCTGACAGGTGAAGGTCTTATCTGGATCTGGAAGGGGTTTTTTATGGGAAAGGGGAGACCTATACATGCCTTATGGGGCAGATGAGAGTGAGAGACCTGGTCTTATTGATTACTGATGGTAAGGTTTATAAGGACCCGATCTGAACGGTTTCATATGGGACAGGTGAGCATCTTACCTGGAGTGTCGGAGGAGGACAGAGCAGGTGAGTTCAATTTGGGCCGCTTTGCGTTCGAGGGGCCCAATTCCATTAGATTATCCGCCATCCTGTTGCCTTCACAAAAAATAAAATAAAAGCAAAATATGCGTCTTCCCAGAGCCCAGGAGAGGGGTACAAAGCGAAATAAATCGGGTTTTCCTATTATTAATATTCTGCGATCAGGGGCCACTAATTAACAGATGGGGCTCAAACGCGACTCGACAGCGCCCCGCTCCACCACATGATAATCCAACACCCAAAACCCGCATAATTAACCTTAATGATCGCCCCAAACCCCCTGAAAATAAATTATATCATCGTTAAAACCGAGGAAAAACGACGAGGAAAAAAACATCGATGCCTCCGATTCCTTCAAGTGGCTCGCGTGGGTCTCTTCAAAGAGGCTTTTTTCTGTGAATAAAAATAAAGACCTCCAAGCTCCATGCCCAGCCCGAATCGATTAACAAACGAAGTCCGTAAATACAAATGGAAAACGTGAGGAAATAATTATATTTTAATATTTGCGAGTAGCACAGGAGCGCCGCTCGCGCTGAAGGGGGAAATCAGATATACGGGGGTTTTCCAGCCGACCACAAAAATGGCTCCATTCCGCCAATAATCGCCTCAAGGATCCTCGATTTTCCCCGAAGCTGGTCGATTTCGTCGCAGGGAAGATATTTGGGCCGGTTCCGACGGATCCGGGTGCGTAAAAAATAAAATAATGCTCTCCTGAAACCCTGACGCTCGTCCGCGACAAGATGGCGGCTGTTGATTCCTTCGATACAAAAAGTTTTTTTCTTTTCCAGCCAGACTGTGAAGGGGGAGGGGCCGCGCAGCCACGCCCCTTACGCAAACGGGCACGTCACACGTTCGTAACCACAACAGCCGCTAGGGGGCGTGGTTTACATGGGAGAAATTTTTTTTAATTTTGAGAATACCTTTACAAAATATACAATAACCACAATTGAAAAAACAGTTACCCCAGGTATTGTTACCATAATAAAAATTTAATAAATTAGCATTAGGCACCTCTATCACAAAAAGAATGTAGAATGAATGAATGCATTATCGTTTTTGATATTCAATGTTAGGTAAGTTACTCAAAAAATTAATTAATTACTAACTACTAATTGCATCGTCTACAGTGTAAATATATTGCAGTACTAATTACTCTGTCTGAAAAGTAATTGCATTACTTATTACTAATTACTTTCTTATGAACCTCGACCAGATGAAAAATACAAGGACAGACATGAAACTGTTCTTTTAATTATTTCAAATAAATCATATACATACAAATTAATTATTCATGAGCTGGCCAAAGAATTTAAGGGGACAGCGTTAAATTAGAAAACATATATTTAAACATTAGACGTTACATTTTGATATTAAATTAATTATTGTTTTATATTTACCGCAATTACATCAGAAGTAACTGAAAAATTAAGAGTAATCCCTTACTTTACTTTTTTCAATGAAAAAGTATTTCATTATTGTAATTAATTACTTAGTAATGCTTTACACCCAACACTGCAGATATTAGACAAATAATATGCATGTGAATTATAAATGTATAAAGGAAGGTCACAATTTATTTTCTCCATTTTTAATTCGCTTTTAGAAGTTTGCTTGCAGTGCAAAGTCCAAGGGTGTGGCAAATTAATGATTAAAAATACAAATATTCCACATCTCTCCATTGTTATGAGGTCATACGTGCATGATAATTCTATATAAATGATCAAAAATATCAGTTTAAAATAGACAATGCATGACATGACTGGCACTGATTGAAATGACATGTCAACTGGTATTTTAGTGGAAACTATGGTCACCATGACACGTTTTTGTAATGGTAATTTAAGCAAATTGATTGTATGTATCCAGAAGTGTAACAAAAGTACATTTGTGATGAATATAGCATGAAAACACATTCAAGTTATTCGTTTCAAATGTAGTGTGCATGCACGGTAATGTGTGTGGAAAAAGGCATTCAGGTTCATTACAAATCAACAGACAGAGACGGTAGACTTCAACACTGTATTATAAGCTTTCCCTTTTCTTCCATTGGCTTTGAAGTAACAGTATGGCACATGCATCGGTATAAATAATACAAAACATTATATGCTGACACAGGGCAATGCATATGTACAAACTTAAGAGGTACCTTTATACACATGGGCATGGTTTATAAATGACCAATTAAGGTGTCTCCAAAGAAACCAAGTCAAAATCATACATTCTTGAATAAATACACTCTTTGGCAAGAAGTCCCAGTGTCACTTCAATTAAAGACACAAGTTAGCGTGCACATATTTGTGAAATCAAATTGATCTGAATCATGGGTCAAAGAAAGCAATAAAACAAACGAAAAACTTTAAAATGTGGCTCCCTTCTGTTGTCATGCATTAGCTCAGCCCTTTCATTTGCCCTAAATACCATTTCCGTTCTTAAAAGGGACAGTTCACCCAAAAATGATCATTTACTCGCCCTCATGCCATCCTTGATGTGTGACTTTCTTTCTTCAGCAGAACACAAATTAAGATTTTTAGAAAAATATCTCAGCTCTGTAGGTCCTCACAATGCAAGTGATTTGTGACAAGAACTTTGAAGCTCCAAAAAGCACATAAATGCAGCATAAAAGCAATCCATACGACTACGAAAGTGGAGATTTATAGTAAAAACAAAAAGACAAATATTGATCTTTTTCCTCACCCACACATACCCACACCTCTCATATCACTTCAGAAGACTTGGATTAAACCACTGGCATTGTATGGATTACTTTTATGCTGCATTTATGTGCTTTTTGGAGCTTCAAAGTTCTAATCACCATTCACTTGCATTGTATGGACCGACAAAGCTGAAATATTCTTCTTAAAATCTTCCTTTGTGTTCTGCTGAAGACAGAAAGTCACACATCTGGGACGGCATGAGGGTGACTAAATGATGAGGGAATTTTCATTTTTGGGTGAACTGTCCCGTCAAAGTCTCAAGCAGCAGAAATGGAACGGAAAGTTCATGTGGAGTATATTTTGCATAAACGACTAAATTAAACATAAATGTGCTTTATCAAGCAAAAATCAAAAGTTTAAGCTCTAAAGCAGCAATTCAGAGGCTGAATATTAACGCGTATTTAGTTTTATTACGTTTCGTATTGCTCTACTTCTCTAAAACTGAGGAGCCCCTAAAGGGTTGTGTGCTCATATTCTCGCTAGGCAAGAAGGGCACTTTTATTATTGTCCAAAAGTTATCCCCTATAATATATAAATTATATTTAAATAAATGGAATATTATACCTGGTATCAAAAAAACACATGAAGTATCAAAATCGGCACAGAAGAATGGCATCTTGGGAGTAAAATGACCATTTTCATCCTGTATTTTTTTAGATGAAAACTGCATTATTTCACATTCAAAATGAATATAAAGTGGGAATGGACATGTCAAGCAAATTCCTATTACGCAAAGGCACAGCGCTGAAAAATCGGATGACTTTATCATACATAAGTATTTCGTGAACATACTGTATAATGTCATTTAACCATTAAGATGCATTCTAAACGAATAAAAGGCACTAATACATACAATGAGAAATACTGACAAATCAATCACCTTTTTAAAACAATTCCCTTATTGTATGTGTTCTTGGCCGATTGCAAATCCACACAAATATGTCAAAAAATGTATATGTTTAATCAGAGCATGATCACGCGACTCTGTCCACTTCTGTCTGAATGAACATATGAAACACAACAACAGAAAACCTTAAAGGGACAGTTCACCCAAAAAAAAAAAAAATTCTCTCATCATGTATAAAAAACATTTCTTCTGCTGAATACAAACAAATGTTTTTGGAGTAGTACCACAGCTCTGTAGGTCCATACTACAACTTTGAAGCTCCAAAAAGCACATAAATGCAGCATAAAAGTAATCCATACGACTCTAGTGGTTTAATCCATGTCTTCAGAAGTGATATGATACGTGTGGATGACTATAAATTCTCCTTCCTGCCAGGAGGTGGTGAAATGCATGATGAGAATGTATAGTAAAAAATAACTTAAATATTGACCTGTTACTCACTATATCTATCATATCATTTCAGAAGACATGGATTAAACCACTGGAGTCGTATGGATTACTTTTATGCTGCCTTTATGTGCTTTTTTGAGTTTCAAAGTTCTGCCACCATTCACTTGCATTGTATGGACCTGGAGCTGAGATATTCTACTAAAAATCCTCATTTGTGTTCAGCAGAAGAAAGCAAGTCACACATCAGCATGAGGGTGAGTAAATGATGAGAGAATTTTCATTTTTGGGGGGTACTATCCCTTTAAGCACACAACCCTTTTAAATTAAGACATGTTGCCTATTATACAGCC
The DNA here is from genome assembly GCA_032164185.1 of Moxostoma hubbsi. NCBI lineage: Eukaryota > Metazoa > Chordata > Actinopteri > Cypriniformes > Catostomidae > Moxostoma > Moxostoma hubbsi. The sequence continues at coordinate 45,019,693 of JAVLUX010000007.1, forward strand.
GAAGGTTAAGGGGATAAAGATATCGAAACTTGTAATCGAAAGGCAAAAGTTTATAGCAGTGACAGTCATGTAATAATGGATGCAATATCAGTGCAAAGTTACTTACACAGCGACGACTCGATGTTAAAAATATTCAAATCTAATTTTATGAAACCTTTTTCTAATATCCCATACAATTATTTACCCTTTTACTATTATACAGACAAGCAGGCAGAGTCACAGCTATTGTCTAATCTATTCTAATATTCACGCTAAGTTTTGTTTACATTTAACTGGCACAGTAAATTCATGTCACATTTTGCCAGCGTTCATGCCAGTCATCGTGCCACCGTTCTGCAACCGTGGTGACTTAATTGGCTAAACGGTTTCCTTTTCCAATCACAAAAATGCCCAATCTTTCCCCATAAAGCTTCTTCCTTCCCAATATAACAAATGCAATGCACATTTTTCCCGCCAAGATGTCAGAGCAGCCACGATCAAAGTTGAAGTCAACGTGAAACCGTGTGTTCCCAAACCGTTTTACAGGCGCCAGACAAGAAAGTTGATTTCATTTATATTGCAAAGTTTACAAAGACTTTTTTGAGGATAGCCTGGAGCGATACATTGTGCACAATAAGACCAGGAACATCTAACAGTGAATGTTGACTTTAACCTGCTTATGTTAATGGTGACTCCCTTTAAACAGTCTTGAAGGGCTAAAATGCATCCGTGCATTCGCTACTGTGACGTTCAAAGCATGGAGAATAAAAGTGAAGCATTGGTACGATCTTACTCGCGTTAAGGCAACGTTCCCACATTATGTACAACCTCATTTTTGTTTGCAAATTTGCAAAATCTGCGATGTTTGTAATTCAGGTTTTGTCAGCCCTCTAAACAATCTATTGCACAATGAATAGCCAAAAAAAAATCACACATTAGGAGGACACTTTTTTTTTTTTGATATTCTGAATTGTAGGTGAATTTAGCCCATAGCTTGCGCTACATTTATTCCATTTAGCTAATACTTCTTCACAGTTACTTTTCGCCATGCACCATTCTTTTAAAAATTGCAATATACACTCATTGCAACAGAGAGATCTGCTTTGTAAAACGTTCAAAGCAGCCTCAGAATACTGATCGACAATGAGAACTCAAAAAATATCTACAAATATTCGAAAATATATCAAACAATTCCACAAAAAACTAAAGCTTTTTTCTAACGTCAAATGTGCATGCTTGAATCTATTCAAGATTTGATTGATTGAAAATGCCTAATATATAGTTATCGTCCTAAAGGCACTTCATTACAAAGAAAAAAATTCACAAAAGGCAGAGGCGAAATAACGTTTCATATGAAATTAGTGGAAATAATTGTGGCCTGTTTAAAGAGACAGTTCACCCAAAAAAAGAAAACTCTGTCATAATTTACTCATCATCATCATGCTGTTCCAAAACCTGTATGACTTTCCTTCTTTTTGCCATACAAGTGAATGGTGACCGAGGCATTCATCTCTTTTTGCGTTCCACGTAAGAAAGAAATTCATTCATGTTTGAAACAACACGACGGTGAGTCAATGATGAAAGAAGATTCTCATTTGTGTGATCTGTCCCTTTAAGAATTGTACTATAGGTCTGTTTATGCTGCAATACACTTGTAAGATTATGTGCTTAACTGCTTAAACTCAGGAAACTTCTCTAATCAACATACACAGATGCAAATCTATGCTAACATATGTACATCCCTAAACATGCCTATCCTTAAAAACTCAATGGTAAGGGTTGCAAACCCCTTTTAAAGGGTTAACACTGATAAAAAAACATCTTAAACGAGCCCAAGTTGGCTTGCTGGTCTTAGCTGGTTTCCCAGGTTTGTCTATTTGCTGGTTTTAAAGGGCTTTTGGGCATTTTTCAGCTGGTCAGGTTTGGAGACTAGCTGAAGACCAGCTTTCCCAGGCTGGGAAACCATCTTAAACCAGTGAAAACCAGCAAACCTGCTTAGGCTGGTCTAAGCTGTTATTCTAAGCAGGGACGACCAACAAGTGCACCATTGTTGGTTTTGTTTAGAGTCAAAGTTTTGTCAGTTCACCATTATACTCCACGTCTTCATCCTTTGATTCATGGTTTTCTGGTCATAGTTGGGTCTTGTGGTCTAGCAAATGCAGCTGGACTTCCACTCAAGCTGGTCTCTGGTATACCAGTCAGGCCAACGGCAGATGCGGATCGCTGGGTCTTGGATGTACGGTCACTGCTAGATACCTTCTCGGTGAAGTCTCTCCCAGTGTATCCTTGTCCAGTAAGACCTGAGCTCACAGAAAACGATGGACCAACTCTACCGGCATTGGCGGCAGGCACCATATTGGCGATCTCATCGGTGGGAGAGCGACCGATGCTTCCGTCCACCTGCGCTCGTATTTCTGGGGAGACCGAGAGCTGGTACTGCGGCACGGGACCGCTGTCTGCGCTCTTTGGGTAAAGGTAGGTCTTCATTTGCCCCTTACCCTTCACGTTGACGGTACCACGGTAGTTGAACTCGTAGTCCATTCCGCTGAGAATGCAATGGCTTTCCTCGCTAACCTGAACGCGACACTCCACACCTGTAGTGTCCATCCGGCTCGCGATGTTGACCGTGTCGCCCCAAATGTCATAGAGTAGCTTGGTAGTGCCGATAACTCCAGCGGTAAGAGGCCCGTTGTTGAACCCGATCCGTAACTTGAACTTGAAGCCCAACATGTTTTTATTGAAGTCGTCAACCACGCGCATCATTTCCAGGGAAAATTCGAACAGCGCTCGCAGGTGGGCGTGAGGGTGCGCTTGGTCGCTGCACTGTTGCGTATTGAGGCCTGATGCCGCCATGTAAGTGGCGCCAATCGTCTTGATCTTCTCAATGTTGGAGAAGTCCGATTTGCGCAAGAGTTCGTCGAAGTCCCCGATAAGTTCGTTCAGGACGCGGTAGCACTCTTTGCCGCCCTCGTAGCTCTCTTCGTAGAACTCGCCGAAGTTGACGATGCTGGCAAAGATGACTCCCACGTTGTCGTGGTTCTTCGAGTAGCTCTGGGTCACCTTTAGCTGCTCGGCCACGTGGATGGGAATAATATTTCGCAAGAGCCAGTCCGCCTGGTCGCGCATGTTTTGGATCTTAATGCGGTGTTGGTCTGCTTCCTTGTTTCCATGGTAGTGTAGCCGGTAGCTGACCTCAAACTCGCGGTTGAGGAACCAGACAAGCAGAATCAACAGGAAAAAGGCCACCAATGCCTCTGGGCCGAGCAGGTCCTGGGGTCGGGCCACATCTTTTCCAGAGGTTTGGATGTCGATATCACTGCCGTTGACGTCACTGGATCTGGTTGAGAGGAAGAGATTTGACAAAGCTAGCGAAGCTAAGTGAGAAAGGCATTGCAAAACTGTTGGAAAATCTAGCTTAAACCTGAAGTGTGTAACTTTTTCAGTGGTCAAACTTCTTAATATGCAGAGACAACTCTAAGGAAGCCATTTGTAGATTAACCTTTTCAAAAACTGTAAACACGGAGTCTCTGCGGCGCAATGAAAAACTGCGGCCCGTCTAGCCGGACACAACAACATTGACTCAACCATTGCTCGGAGTTGGGGTGAGTCTGTCTGTTTGATCTACATAAGACGGGGGTGAATTCAGAATTCATACTGTTTGAAAACAATGCGCATTTTTTGGCGGCATTAGTGGCGCAGAACTTAGACACTTCAGCTTTAAGATAATCTGTGTTGTAGAACATGGTAGCTGCTTTATAGCTTGTCTAAACTGGTCCAAGCTGGTCATTAGCTGGTTGATCGGCCACTAGTCCCAAAATGCAACTTAAGCAAATTAAAGACCAAAGTATAGAACGGTATTCCATGTCCCGCTACATCTAAAGCAATGTACACATGGCGCAAATTTTCCCTTAAAAAAAATGAGAGTTCATGTCAAATTTGCCGCAAACTTGCCGCAAATTCGCAACCGATCCTTTTCACAAAGGTCGCCACTGTTGCCAAAGGTCTGCTGCAGGTTCACTACCAGCGGCGAAGAGCTACAAACTTCTGGCAAACATTTCTGGCAAACCACAAGCTCATTTGCATGTATAAAATCATGACTGGCACATTTGAGGCAAGTTGCAGCTAGTTTGCCAGAACTCTCGATTTTTTTGTAAGGGTCGTCATCACAAAGCGGTCACAGCGTGCATGTGCTCATGGTCAAAAGAGTATACTTTGAAAGGCTAAAGCGCTCAACCATGCCTGAGAAGTACCGGTCCAAAATGGTCTACCGTCTTGGACCAGCTAATGACCATCTTGAAACCAGCTACCATATTACAAAATGCAGCTACCAGCTTAAAGAAAGCACCCGTCATGTCAGTGTGTGTCATATACGTACCTCAGAAACAAACGTTCCCAAGTGCTACGTAAAAAATGAGAGGCAAGCATTAGGCAAGAAATGACACTGTTATTAACAGGTTATAAAGTACAGTGTGACATGTGTGACTGTTTAAACCTGCAGGGGGGGCTCCACAGCACGCTAAGGAAAGTGAGTCCTGCTAGCGTCGCCAAGCTTGAACGCATCCAGAAACTGAGCTGGCAGAAATTGCAGTACTGGATGATGGCGATTATGACAGCACAGCAGGTGAACATGGTGAACTGGGGAACAGATTTAGACATGAATTAAACATGCTCATGTTAGCAGAAGAGTACGTGTAGGATTGTAGTTTGCAGAAATATGCGAATGCTTGCAAATATTAGCATCCTGAGGGTAGCATAGAATTGCATCTATCAAGGCATATTTGCAGTCCAATAGTCACATTTATAACTGCTGTAGATAGGCCTAATGGATGTGAACCTTGCTGAATTCTGTGCACACCTAGAGACCATTACAGGGATGGTTCGTGCATGAATTCACATTTTTGTCATCACTTAGTCGCCCTCTTGTTGTTTCAAGTCTGTATGACATACTTTCTTCTAAGTAACACAAAAGGTGGTCACTTTTATTCACCAAAGTGGCATTCAACTGATCACAAAGTATAGTCGGGACATTTTTGATCAAATCTAGACAGCAGCATCACTACAACACCTTATTCTTGAGTAGTCATGCTAAATTGCTAATTTTGGTGCTAGAAAATCACTTGCCATTATATCACAGTTGAATGCTGTCCTCAAAACAAAGCACAACTGTCTCTAACAAGGACAGGAAGAGATGTGGAAGACCAGATGTACAACTAAACAAGAGGAGAAGTACATCAGAGTCTCTAGTTTGAGAAATAGACGCCTCACATGTCCTCCGCTGACAGCTTCATTGAATACTACCCGCTAAACACCAGTTTCATGTACAACAGTAAAGAGAGACTCAGGAGGACTTATGGGAAGAATTGCAAAGAAAGACACTTTTGGGACAGAAAAACAAAAAGAAAAGGTTTGAGTGGGCAAAGAAACACAGACATTGGACAACAGATAATTGGAAAAGAGTGTTACGGATCTGAACCCCATTGAGCTTTTGTGGGATCAGTTAGACTGTAAGGTGTGTGAGAAGTGCCCGACAAGACAGACACATCTATGGCAAGTGCTACAGGAAGTGTGGGGTGAAAGGTCAAGTGCTACAGGAAGTGTGGGGTGAAAGGTCAAGTGCTACAGGAAGTGTGGGGTGAAAGGTCAAGTGCTACAGGAAGTGTGGGGTGAAAGGTCAAGTGCTACAGGAAGTGTGGGGTGAAAGGTCACCTGAGTATCTGGACAAACTGACCGCTAGAATAACAAAGATCTGCAACGCTGACATTGCTGCACATGGAGGATTTTTTGATAAACAGTCATTTTTCATGTTATTAATGTCCTGAATATACATTGTGATCTGTTGAATGCCACTTTGGTGAATAAAAGTACCAATTTCTTTCCATAAGAGCAAAATCTGAACATTTTTCCAAACTTTTGGCTGCCAGTGTATATATATATATATATATATATATATATATATATATATATATATATAAAACAAATATTGCAGGGGGATCCCCCTGGGACATTTTGCCACCCAACATGGGGGTAATGTCCCCTTAGCTTCCCCACCATGGATGGTACCGGTCGGGTCGGTTTGGGTCACACGAGCTTTGAGCTTCAACTTAATGCCCTTGCAGTCCTCTAATTAAAATACCAAACCTCTCTATCACTACAGAGATTTACTGTAAGGTAACAGCTGGTCATAGTTCTCCTGACATGTTAATTTTGGTCTTTTGGTACCTGTATGGATTGATGCATATTGCAGGTGATATGTGAGAACACAGCCACCGCAGGTAAAGACACCAGCACGGCTCCGATCATGTGGCGGGGAATCCAGCCAGAGATCGCCCAAAGGAGAGTTCTGGTGCAGTTCAGAACCGCGCCTAGGTAAAACGCTCTTCTGCACAGAACACGAGATTGCATTTCATCACGACAGTACAACAACAGCTACAGTAAGTGCATTTGAAAAACGATGCAAATATACAAAATATTATGTTAAATGTTAATTGTGTTTTGTGCAATGTATTATGCTATTGTCCTGACTCTTTCAGAAAATAAACTGTATGAGCTTGGAACAGCATGAGGCTGAGTAAAACTATTCCTTTAAACTTTACACTCACCGGATAGCCAGCAATAGGGCCAAACACTCAAGCACGGCCGCCACTGCCGCCACTATGAGGGCCGGTGTGGGCAGCGGCTGATGGGTAACCAGCGGTCGCAGGAAGCAAGCCAAAGAGAGAGCCAGAAGAACACAACAACACAGCAGCATGTCCAGAAAAGAGCTGAATGTGGGACTGGCAAAGGTCTGGACAGGAGCCTGTGTCTCCACCTGAGAATGTACCGAAAGAAAAAAGAGAGGGATTTGTACTGAAATTAAATTAGACCTCTAACTGAACAAATATTGCTAAGAAAATGCCCTATTAGGCAAGCTATGGAGGGTACTAAATGAAAGGGACTGTTCACCCAAAAATGCAAATTATCTCATAATTTTAATCACCCTCATCCCATCCCAGACGTGTATGACTTTCTTTCTTCTGCTGAACACAAATGAAGATTTTCACTGGAATATTTCAAGTTTGCAAATGAATGGTGATTAGAACTTTGAAGCTCCAAAAAGCACATAAAGGCAGCCTAAAGGTAAGCCATGTGGTTTAATCCATGTCTTCTGAAGCAATATGATGTGTGTGTGAGAAATAGATCAATATTTAAGTCCTTTCTTTAATATAAACCTCCACTTTCACTTTTGCATGCTTCTACTTTTGTTTTTGGCAGTTCACATTCTTTGTGCATATCGCTCCCTACTGGGAAGGGAGGAGAATTTATAGTAAAAAAAGAACTTAAATATTGATCTATTTCTCACCCACACCACATCATGTCACTTCTGAAGACATGGATTAAACCACTGGAGTCGTATGGATTACTTTTATGCTGCATTTATGTGCTTTTTGGAGCTTCAAAGTTCTAATCACCATTCACTTGCATTGTATGGACCAAGAGAGCTGAAATATACTTCAAAAAATCTTAATTTGTGTTCAGCAGATGAAAGAAAGTCAAACACATCCACACATTGGATCAGGTATTATATGATGTTTTGATTCTTAAGTAAATGTATCGTGTTTTACTGCCAGGGCTGGACTGGTAAGCTGGCATACCGGGCATTTTCCCGGTGGGCCGACGCACTTTGGGGCCGATCAGGGGCGGACTGGCCATTGGGAGAACCGAGTGGGCCGGTGGGTCGGCCGCGAAACGTGCTGAATGGGCCGTGATAAGCTAAAATGAGCCACCGCGATATGCAGAACAGACCACAAAATGGAGCCGCGATATGTAGACAAGGACAGCGAACTTTTGGGCCAGTTGCTATGTAAAATCCCAGGACGATTTCTCTTCCCAGTCCAGCCCTGCTTACTGGAGGTATTTTTACTGGAAAACAAGACAAAAATATTGTGTAAGAACTACAATTTTGACCATAATTTTTTGGCGGTGTAAAAACTGTCCGGTAACAAAGAGATTCACATTAAAGACATACAAAGACAAACTTTTTTACTATCTAGGATGCCTAAATGTGTCTAAAAATACATCCTTAGAGGCGCTAGAACTCCATGTGGTGACATATTTGGGATATTCCTCACATCGAGCAACCAAAATGAATATATGAAGAACAAAATAAAGAATAAACAAAGACTGACTAATCACTGTTGACCATTGGCAGCTAATGGTTAATTTTGGATTCTGATGTGATGCATGTATTTCTGCATTTTAAAGAGAGTCCAGAAGAGGGCAGTACAGACAGCATAACAAATGTGTCCTCATCTTGCCCTGCATTGCATTTCCTTTGCCGCAGTCTTCCACTGACCACCGAGTAAAGCTTGTGCACATTGTGGACACTGGCTTACTTATACCCAGTTATAATCATTGTAACAGCTGGCTAGGGTGTGACGAGAAATGAAAAGCGACAGATAAATGGAAAGAGTGACTTACCTCCTCCTGGTAGCTGGTCTTGTAAGCCGACTCTAGAGATTTGTCTATGAACGTGTGGCTCAGCTTGTTGATGGGTGGTTTGAAAAAGTAATCTTTCATCAGACTGCAAAATCAAAGCACAAACACACTATTACAATGTGCGGGATTCACCAAGAATACATTTAAAAACAGTGACTCTGTCCCAGCTTAATATGCAGAGACAGCTGTACGTATCCAGATCAGCCTGACACGGAGACACTGGCTCAACCAATGGCGTGGGTTTGGGGCGTGACTATGTTTCCCAACCAATCGGAGACAAGGGAGTGTTTCGGAATCCTGTTTGAAAACAGTATCTATTTTTGCAATTCCGTGCAAGTGATGTGAGTCGCAACGAAACGACACATTTCGCCATCAAACATGCAAAGTAAAGCATAACGCAGATAACGGCTAGATAAGCCGTTTAAGTCTGGGCATTCCCTGTCCTCTTCTGCATATCGCGGCGCCGTTTTGTGGCCCGTTCTGCATAACGCGCAGCTCATTTTAGCATATCGCGGCCCATTATAATGCGGTCACATACAACGCAAATACAATATGACCGCTGGAGGTGATCACATACGACGCCAAGCTCGAGCGAGACAGGAGGAGGGGCTTCTACGACAACTCTTTCCACCATCAACCATGGCTGATATCACACCGACAGCAGCTCTGTGTCTGTGTGGAAGTCCCAGATACGTCGGAAAACCAAACGCCGTCGTGTTTGGGTGCATGATATTATCCAGTTATCCAGATTTTTTCTGCTACTACGTCAGTACGTCAGTGACATCCGGACAATCTCAATGCTGACAGGCTTTCGCGACAATGCGTCATGCGTATATTTCACTCGAGTACAACTCGCGCGAACACGTGAATGAAGCGATTTCGCATTTTCGCTTCGCGCCATTTGCTTCATTCGCTTCTATTCGCGTCTTTGCATTGACTTTGTATGTAATCGCGCAGTGCGAAACGCTCGATTCGCGTTGTATGTGAACGCACCATTAGGCCCGTTTCGCGACCGGCCCGCTCAGTTCTCCCGATGGCTAGCACACACCTGATTGGCCCCAAATTGTGTCGGCCCACCGGGAAAATGACCGGTATGCCAGATTACCAGTTTACCAGCCCCATTGAGAGCGAGAGCCACTAATCGCGACCACGAGGAGGTTACCCCATGTGACTCTACCCTCCCTAGCAACCGGGCCAATTTGGTTGCTAAGGAGACCTGGCTGGAGTCACTCAGGATGCCCTGGATTCAACTCGCGACTCCAGGGGTGTAAATCAGCGTCAATATTCTTGTTTGTTAGCATTTTAGCTGGTAAAACTTTAACTGTTCGCGCTCTTCAACCAGCCCAGTTCTCTTAGGTCAAACATTTCAGGGATTTTTGCAAACAGGAACAGAAATATCTACAAACTAACCCCTTAACATAACAAACACATCAGTGCATTTCATCATTTAAGCAAACTAAATGAAGCCTGATGGCCCAGTGTGTATATAAAGTGGTGCAATTATTTTGTGAATTCGCTCCTTTGAGTTAATAAAGTAAGACGAGAGAAATGGACTGTCCAGGAGGGAAGACATCACAGTGCATCGAGTATCCCAGAGGGACAAGGACAATCTCTGTTAAACAACAACATTCAATCTTATATGACATTTCCGTCCCAGCGGACGCTCTCCTTAAATGACCTCAAAACTGCTGCCCTGTCTTACCTGTCCTCCTTTATTACGTCCACGAAGTGAGCATCGCTCCTCTCACGGAAGTTTTTGGAGCGCAGCGGGATGAGGGCAGAATGGTCCATAGTTCCCCCTCCACTGACTCCGCCCCCTCCGCCCCATTTCTTCTCCTGGAGCATCTCGCACAACGACGTCTGACTGTGGGTCAACGGCTGCTCCAGGTGGGGGCTTAACAAGCCATTAAGGGCCTTGGGACTCCGGCATGGGGGCCCCTGAGGAAGATTCAGACGGAAGATACAAAGGACAAAAGAATTGCAGCACAGCATTACTAAAGGCAACAGGAGCAATTATGTGAGTTCATTTGTTATCATTAGGGATGTCGTAAAATATCAATATATCCATTATTGATCGGCATGTTATTTTATCGATATATTTTTGATGCATCGATGGATTAAAATTAGCTGACATTTAAATTAGAAGCCTGCATGCTTTCCAATTCACTCAGTTGGCCTCGGTTGAACAGTCTGGCGTAATAGCGTTGGGAGACCACAAGAGGGCGATATAATATTTACTGAAGCCTGTCGCTGTCACGATCACACACACAAATACACACACTCGACGAGCTGAAGCGGCGCAGATGGCAGTCCAGTCAAAAGGTTTTTTGTACTTCATGAATGAACAGAGTGACGTTGATGAGCTCATTTTAGCTTATCGCTGCCCATTCGGCACATTTCGCGGCCGACCCACCGGCCCGCTCGGTTCTCCCGATGGCCAGTCCGCCCCTGATCGGCACCAAAGTGCGTCGGCCCACCGGGAAAATGCCCGGTACGACAGATTACCAGTCCAGCCCTGGCTCTATGAAAGATACTTATACATAACATATCATCCAGTTACACTAGAGTAAACAATCTTTGTCCCTTGATAATGATTTGGGTCGAATTTAATGGAAAACTATGTGACTTGTGCTCCGTGGCACTTCAGAATGTTGACGTTGAGCGTTGGCACCCTGTCATCTGCCAGACGCGTCCAGTGCGCAACCCCCCTTTAATTTACCCTGCCACTCACACTTTATTAAAGTTGTGTTGAGAGATACGCCTGAAGAGACCAAATACTGTGGAACGAGCAGCCCTTTTTATATCTGAAAAAGAAGATATATATATCGATAATCATCAGGAAAATCTTCAGATTAATGATGCGTGATGGATTGATCCCAAACCTAGTCATCATGTATCAATCCTAAAGTAGAAAGCATGTCATATTTATTAGCTATTTTGAGTTCATTTCACTGTTGAAAAAGAAGCTGGTGTTCCCAGCATGCACTGGGCTTGAAAAATGAATGAGCTTGCTTGGTTTCACTGTTTGCCGAATAAACTCCAATTGAATTTATTAGTATTACAAGATGCACATAAAAAAAGTCATGTGACTGAATATGTGCCGAAGAGCAGGTTTATTGATCCGCACGGCAAAGACATAAGATGGAGGAACGCACACACATAGTGCTCCCAGATCTGTGAAACATCTATGGTACATGATTAAACATATGTTTATAAGGAAAGTTAAAATGTGATTTGTTCTAAGGACATGTTGATTTAAATTAGGGTTATAGATTTAACACGTTAATTCAGTGTGATTAATTATATAAAAAATAACAAGTTAAAAAATTAACACAATCATGCCCCTCGCCTGTAATAAGGCAGATTCCTGAGCAATTCAAGCTTGTAGTACCACCTGTTTTCTCCAGGGGGCAGTAAGCGGCACTCCAGCTGTATAGGCAACGTGCAGCTTACACAGAGAACAAACTGAACCTTGAGCAGCCAGCACAACAGGAGGACACGTTTTTGCATTCAAAACACAACTTGATGGAGTGCAAATCTGAATTTAGGGACCTCAAGATGTGTTTTTTCTAAATATTAAACTACATTTCACTTGACACAGTGACCTAAGAGTGTATGACACGACGCAACCAAAGTGAGATGCTCTAAAAGCATCCGTCCGACGTAGGTGTACCTTGGTGGGTCCTTAAACAAGCCCTCATAATAAATCTCGGACTGATTGATAAATTCAGTTGCAAAATGGATTGCTGTGAACTGTATGCCAAAGATTGGCTTATGTTCAATAATATGCAAATAAAAAATACATTGGATTCTAAAGCCAATTTTTGTATTGTCTTATCAATGCTTAACTCATCTGCCACAATAATGTAATGCATTATAAATGTCTGAATATTTGTTTTATAATACACATAAAATTTGTAATTATTAAAATAGAGCTATTTATAGGGGCCTGGATAGCTCAGCGAGTATTGATGCTGACTACCACCCCTGGAGTCAGGAGTTCGAATCCAGGATGTGCTGAGTGCCTCCAGTCAGGTCTCCTAAGCAATCAAATTGGCCCGGTTGCTAGGGTGGGTAGAGTTACGTTGGGTTAACCTCCTCGTGGTCGCTAAAATGTGGTTCGCACTCTCGGTGGGGCACGCGCTATGTCTCCGCGGTAACACGCTCAACAAGTCACGTGATAAGATGCGTGGATTGACGGTCTCCGACGCGGAGGCAACTGAGATTCGTCCTCCACCACCCGGATTGAGGTGAGTCACTACGCCACCACGAGAACTTAGAGCACATTGGGAATTGGGCATTCCAAATTGGGGATAAATACGGGAGAAAATAAAAAATGTATTTAAAAAAAAAAAAATTATAATAATAATTAATTTTTTAATAATAATAGAAAAAAAATATAGCTGCAAGCAGCCATGCGGATTCCTCCTCAACATGGCAAATCATTTAAAAATTGATCCGCAGAGGGATCCCAATGGAGGAATCCTAAAAAAATCCTTTCTGTCTGAATCCTAAATGAAAAATGTTCATTGTACAGGAAAATCCATCATGCCGGACCTTAGGGATCCTTGAGGCTTATTTGTTCCCCATGAGAAATGAGGCATGTACACCAAGTTTCAGAAGAATTGGACAAATGGTGTGGAATTGCCATCACTTTAAATATGGGACATTTAGGTGTGGCCTGTAGCGCCCCCTAAGGGCGAATGTGGGCCATTCTTGGTGTGGGGGTTCCCGTTGGCCTGTAGTATCAATGTACCAATTTAGAAACTTTTTGAACAGAAAATGAGAATTTTTGGCGTGGCCTGTAGCGCCCCCTAAGGGCGAATGTGGGCCATTCTTGGTGTGGGGGTACCCGTTGGCCTGTAGTATCAATGTACCAATTTAGAAACTTTTTGACCAGTGACTTTTTGAGATATGGGGATGCAAAGAGAAGGAGAATAATAATAATAAGAATAATAATAATAATAAATAAAACTGTCAATAGCAATAGATTTCCTCATACCGAAGGAATCTAATGTAACTATTTATGATTATTTCGTCATTATATATTAAAAGTTAAGTAAATCTTACTAGTAATTTTTTATTTGCGGGCACCTTTAAAGGCAGTACAACAAATACTAACATAATATAGTATCAATTCTTTGATTTAATTACTATATCATTGTATTCTAGCATTACAGTAATGAGACTAAATAGCTAAATTTGCTCGGAGTAAGGTTGCTTACAATGCAGTTTAGTTGGGTGTAAAGACACCTGTAACTGTTTCCCATATAACATACACACCTTGCTGTTGATGGTCGTGTGATCTGGATCTGTGCAACTCTTTAGAACCGTCCCGTCTTCAGAAGTCAACACATTACATGAGGGACAGGCAGACTGATGGGAGAGAAGCAGGCAAAACGTCAAAGCCGAGACAAACACTGTTACTGTTTCAGTTAAACGAAAAGCTCAAGTTACACACAGGACGAGTTTACCAGTCGAAGTTTAATCTTTAGAGATAAGTGTTTGTTTCAGTTACTAACTCTAAGTAAGTGCACTAGTTATAGTGATCCTTGCCTTAGCAAACATCACTGAAAATGTGTCGTATCTGCCATTTAACCCTCTTAACCTGCAGTGTTCGGATGACATTTGCATTTGAATATTCAGGGATTAAAAAATCATCAGCGTTTGGATTTAGAGATGAATCATTGTTATATATATGGAGAAAGACATGCTCTCTCACTGGAGCAACAAGCACAGCACTTCTGCCCTCCCATCACTTGCAACCCAAGGTCCCATCGCTATTACGTGCAATGACGAGAGTATACTTTGCAAAGGTTACCGAGTAATGTGCCGTCCTTTTAAAGGTTGCTTGCATGAATGAAAGCTACATTTGATCAATCGAATTTAAAAGGAAAGGTGCACGGACGGCTCAAAGGCGCATTATGATCACAAAGATCTCCCACCGGTGCTCGTCATGCCACGCTCACTTATTGACATGCTTTCATGGAACTCACAAATCACGGCAGTGTTTCATTCAATACGTCAGCGTGCTGTGTTTTCCAGTGAGCACTTTTCATCAGTAAATGGAATTATGCTATTCAAGATCATTTGAAAGAAGGCAGCGTGCAGTGGGACAGATCGTGCATTAACATAATATGAAACCAAATACATCACAGTGATAAACACACACAGAGACGATTTATATTCATATCCTAATTTATATTAATATGTTCATCAAATATTCATCAAATCAGGTACTTAAGTCAGGACGAAGAGCGAGAATACTTTTCAGAATGGCAGGTAGCATTGAAGATTCTCTCCATGGATTCAGTTGCTGGGTATGATAGTAATGTAAATCGCTATTAACTCTCAAATCAAATCAATTAATAAAGTCCATAATCAACTGAAATCCAATACGGTGAACTTGTCTCCACTGTCTGAACAAATGGATCAACAAAATGAAAGTGTGAACAGACTCGGTCCTAAAGATCAGATTTGGAAACCAATGATTTGTGTACAGCGTAATCAAAGCCTTAGCAACACTGGTACTGACTTTAACTCTGTCCGGGCCAGTTATCAGAGCGCAGGCTGAGGTCGTGAGGACAGGGGCATGGCAGCAAGACGTGACGCTGGTAGAATTTCTCAGTTCTGCTCCTGCCACACCAGACTGCGGGCAGCTCCACTGGGCATGCTTCAGTTTATGCCCGGATATCAGATACGTCTTAAGACCTGAAGAAAACAGACAGACAGACACACACACACACACACACACACACAGACAGTTACTGTCAAATCCCTACTGTGTTTGTTCAGATCAGTTTGGTTCATTGTGCATTGACCAGTGTTGACAGCGCCTAAATGGATTCATCAATCAATTCCAAGTAAACATGTGGTGTGTGAAGAGAGAGTTACAGCAACACAGAGTAATGTGTGTGAAGCAGGATGAACACTGTATGATTTTTGCTACAATTTTAGCACCAATAAAGACAAATATTTGCAAATGGCATTTTCCACTAATATACAACAAAACAGGGCCTGAAACTTGTCTGTCTATCTATCTTTCTATCCATCCATCCATCTACAGTATCTTTCCATCCATCTATCCATCCACAGTACTATTAATCAATCTATCCATCCATCCATCCATCCATCCATCCATCCATCCATAGTACTATTAATCTATCTATCTATCTATCTATCTATCTATCTATCTATCTATCTATCTATCTATCTATCTATCTATCTATCTATCTATCTATCTATCTATCTATCTATCTATCTATCTATCTATCCATCCATCCATCAATTCATCCATCCATCCATCCATCCATAGTACTATTAATCAATCTATCTATCTATCTATCTATCTATCTATCTGTCTGTCTGTCTGTCCGTCCGTCCGTCTACAGTATCTTTCCGTCCATCCATCCATCCATCCATCCACAGTACTATTAATCAATCTATCTATCTATCTATCTATCTATCCGTCCGTCCGTCCGTCCGTCCGTCCGTCCGTCCGTCTACAGTATCTTTCCATCCGTCCATCCATCCATCCATCTATCTATCTATCTATGTACAGTATCTGTCCATCCATCTATCTACAGTATTCATCCATCCAGCAATTTATTCATCCATCCATCCATCTACAGTAATTTTCCATCCATCCATCAATTCATCCATCCATCCATCCATCCATCCATCTGTCTACAGTATTCATCCATCCATCTACAGTAATTTTCCATCCATCCATCAATTCATCCATCCATCCATCCATCCATCCATCTGTCTACAGTATTCATCCATCCATCTACAGTATTTTTCCATCCATCCATCAATTCATCCATCCATCCATCTACAGTATCTTTCTATCATCCATCCATTCATCCTCCATCTATCTAAATTATCCATCCATTCATCCATCAATTCATCCATCCATCCATTTATAGCATCTTTCCATCCATCCATCCATCCATCCATACATCTATCAATCTATCTATCTATGTACAGTATCTGTCCATCCATCCATCTACAGTATCCATCCATCAATTCATCCATCCATCCATTTATAGCATCTTTCCATCCATCCATCCATCCATACATCCATCCATACATCTATCAATCTATCTATCTATGTACAGTATCTGTCCATCCATCCATCTACAGTATCCATCCATCAATTCATCCATCCATCCATTTATAGCATCTTTCGATCCATCCATCCATCCATCCATCCATCCATCCATCCATACATCTATCAATCTATCTATCTATGTACAGTATCTGTCCATCCATCCATCTACAGTATCCATCCATCCATCCATCCATCCATCCATCCATCCATCCATCCATCCATCTATCTACAATATCCATCCATCCATCCATCCATCCATCCATCCATCTATCTACAGTATCCATCCATCCATCCATCCATCCATCCATCCATCCATCCATCCATCCATCTATCTACAATATCCATCCATCCACCCATCTATACTGACTAAAATTTGGTTTGTTGTTCTTAATAGATATTTATTTCCCATATGTGATCACTTTTTTTTTAATCATTTTGGAAACCGGGTGGAATGGTTTGAGCTTGATGAATGCAGCCAGTGCAAACATTTGTGTAAATGTGTGTCGGGAAAAAGCTCACTAAAAGACAAACTTAAAAAAAACAGAGACAAAATACACTGTGTTTTCATAATCAGATCAAGCTTTAAAAAACACATTATTTGGTAGGAAATTAGATGCTAATTCAATCTTTTCAGGACTTGATCAATTATTTTCACTTCAGTCAGGGCAGTCAATGCCAGATATCATATCTATCAGTTCACAACACTGGCTGACATTGACCTGCTGAATAAAAACAGCTTAAAACAACCTAAGGTGGTTTGCTGGTTTAAGCTGGTTTTAGACTGGTTTAGCTGGTCATCCAACTGATCTTCCAGTCTGAACAAATTCCGAGTGTCCTAAAACCCTCTCAAACCAGCAAACTGGAAACCAGGTTATTGGCCAGCCCCTTAGGCTGGTTTAATCCAGTCTAGCTGGTAATACTAGCCACAGGTCCATTTGTTTCAATGCTCTTAAGTAATTAGACCTTCAATTGTGAAGGGAAAAAGAATCTACAGTCACTGTAATGATTCAAACAGCCTCATAATATCTGAAAACATCCAATGAATACATCCATTGTCTGGAGAACCCTGAGAAAGATGACAGATAAAATAAAATCCATGATGAAGCTTGTTGGAAACAAGAAAAATCGACAGTGAGAGGTCAAGTGTTTTATAGCGACATGAAGACAGAGGATGCAAGACAGGGAAAGAGTCACTTTACACGAAATACTGCCAGCACCACTGAGATGGCGCGTGCTGACAGCAGAGCAACTAAAAATGTCTGGTCCAATGTCAATGTTTGGACAAAGCATCTGTGTTCCTGTCATCACACACGTAATTCACCTGTCAGTGAACAACGGCCCACTGGCAGAAGATACACGAGCTGGTGTGGAAATCAGAAGGAAGTGTTGCGAAACAAGACATTGATTTAGTCACTACAAACCCATATGGGGCCCAGGATAATGTGCTTTTAAAAATTCCTGCATGTTTAATGAGCTGTAAAATGTTTTGGACATTTACCATGACCTTGAATAAAACAGCTGACAGGAATAATGTTTATAAAGTGACCGTAAGTCATTATCTATCAATGAGAGATTTTCTAAATCATTATATTTCACTTGTTTTCCAGTAAACATGTCTAAACATCTTTTAAGGGATAGTTCACCTAAAACAGACACTTCACCCACTCAGCGCTCTCAACTTGCCGTATGTAGCAGAAGGGGCGGAGTTACCTGGCGGAGTTGCTGGTCTGACAAAACAATTGTAAATAATAGTGAATGTGGCAACTAGCGAAACTTCAGTGAAGACAGCACCTTACAAATGTGAGTTGAATGCTTTACCGTCACCCCAAGCTATGTGAATATGTACATCGTTTGAGATACAAGTGTTGAACTGAGGTTGGCTAACACGCTAAAGCTAGCGGCAACACATTGCATGTGTTCGAAACGTCACTTCTGTCAGCTGTTAAACGATGAATGCTTCTGTGTAGTAAAAGGCGATGATTATGATGTCACAACTATGATTCCATTAACGTGCCTGTCCACATTTACATATAAATTGGAGGTAAACCAAACATAACAGAGGTCATTTACATCCAGACCTCTTTACATCCAGAAGGTTCAACAGCAAACAGCCCGATTAACTCTTGGAATCATAAAAAGGATGGCAAATAGTCACGAAAAACCTAATTGTGAAAATTGTCAAAATATAGCCTACAACATGGTGTAAAAATCTGAATACTGTTTTTACACACTGGAAGCCAACACTTCTGTTAATCGTCCAAGCGGACAGTTAAAAGTCTATGGTGATATAAGTCTATCACTAAAGTCAACTGACTAAGCAAGCATTTACAGTAGCGCAGGCAGCTCTCCATCTGTATACAAGCTGCTTTTATTCCTTTAGGGGTTATTTTTAGAAAAGGTTAAAGAAAAGAGAAACACTTAGAATGGCTAATGTGTACACTCTTCACCACAGCGATCAAAACACCAGGAGCTCGCTTTCTCTCTCTCTCTCTCTCTCTCTCTCTCTCTCTCTCTCTCTCAAGGACAGGATGTTGAGTTCAATACACAGAAACGTTCAGCTGTTTGAATGAATGACAAGGCCAGTGCTGCCGTCATACTAGCTGCAGCGCACACACCTGAGCATGTGTGTAAGAGCTTTGAACCTCTCGACAACTGTCAAGAAACATTCAGGCCAGATTTCAAACTGAAAGCAAAATAAAATGAATAAAGGAATAATATTTTACACATCAATCTATCTATCTATCTATCTATCTATCTATCTATCTATCTATCTATCTATCTATCTGTCTGTCTGTCTGTCTGTCTGTCTGTCTATCTATATTTCCATTTACCCATCCATCCATCCATCCATCCATCTCTACATCCATTAATATTTCCATTTACCCATCCATCCATCCATCCATCCATTTATACATCGTTTATCTACCTATCCATCCATCCATCCATTTATCCATCCATCCATCCATCCATCCATCAATATTCCATTTACCCATCCATCCATCCATCCATCAATATTTCCATTTACCTATCCATCCATTTATACATCGTTCATCCACCTATCCACCTCTCCATTCATTTATCCATCCATCAATATTTCCATTTACCTACCCATCCATCCATCCATCTCTGAATCCATCAATATTGCCATTTACCATCCATCCATCCATCCATCCATCCATCCATTTATACATTGTTCATTCACATATCCATCCATTTATCACCAATCCATCCATCCATCCATCCATCCATCCATCCATCCATCAATATTTACATCCATCCATCCATCCATCTCTGCATCCATCAATATTTCCATTTACCCATCCATCCATTCATCCATCCATCCAATCATCCATCCATCCATCCATTTATACATCGTTCATCCACCTATCCATCCATTTATCCATCCATACATCAATATTTCCATCCATCCATCTATCCATCATCTCTGCATCCATCAATATTTCCATTTTCCCATCCATCCATCCATCCATCCATCAATATTTCCATTTACCCATCCATCCATCATCAATCCATTTATACATCATTCATCCACCTATCCATCCATTTATCCATCCATCCATCAATATTTCCATCCATCCATCCATCCATCCATTTATACATCATTCATCCATCCATCCAACCATTTATACATCATTCATCCACCTATCCATCCATTTATCATAAATCCATCCATTTTTCCATCTACCATCCATCTATCTATGTGCAATATGACCAAGAGCTTTATCGGTGAAAGAGGATTTGGCTCTATTCATTCTTCGCCACTCGAGCACAAATTAAGAATATGGAGCAACATCTTCAACATAATTAACAGACGATTATGTTTCACCTTCAACAAAAACTGGCTCGTAATTAAAAACATCAGAACAGATGACAAACGGGTCATCTCTCCAGACGCAAGCAAAACCCTGAGCCAGAGTCAATTAACAGCAAACGCAATAAAAAAGCACAAAGAGAAAACGAGAGACGTCAAGGGCTTTTGTGCTGTTACTGAAAGAAGGCGCACACAATATTAGTATATGGGCACAAATTTAACAATATTTTTTCTGTTTAGAGATTATATATGAAAAGATCTCCATGTTGAAATTCCAGCCAATCACAAAAGAAAAAACAAAATCTGACTAGCTCTTTATTTTGATGGTGCTTTTTTGAAACTTCACAGTTCCCGTCCCCATCCAATTTCACTGTATGGAAAAACCCAACTAAACATTCATAAAAACAACTCCTTTTTTGTTCCATAGAAGAGAGTAAGTCATACTAGTTTGAAATGACACACAGGTGAGTAAATGGCACATTTTTGAGTAAACTATCCTGAGACTGGAAAGTGGCTATTAAAAATACCACCTATGGTTTCTGCTGGTGCTGTGTTGTCTCAGATCAGTGCACTGACTGATAAACCACCAGAGAACATGGGGAATATTTTCTGTGAAGACAGTGTGACAGCTCAGAATGAATAAGCAATGAGCATGTTTCTGAATCACACACCCTTGCTGTCATGGCCTGCTGTCGCCGGTCATCTTTTATCATTAAATGGGACTGTTTTATGAGTCATCGTTTCAATACTACTGACATTTTGCCTAAGGTTGCAAGAACAAATGAGCCAAACGTCAGAGCCAACTAAAGTGTAGAGAAGAAAAAATATTGCAATGCCACTTTTAAAATGGACTCTTTAAAAACTATTTTTAATCTTTTATCTAAATGTATTAACTTCGCATCTGAAACAAATATCCTGTTTGGCTGACGTCACCAAGGAGGTGTATCACCTGGACAGGACTATCAATTTGCATTAGCATCAAAGCATAGCAATGTGACAACATAAGTCTACCTTTGAATGGCTGTCATTGGACAACGATGCTTTTTGCCTACTTAAATAATGGTGTTGTTTTATCCACCAGCAGAGGCCAACTGACAAAGCTAACCAGCCAGACTTTGACCCCCTGCACAAATCACAGTTCACCCAAAAGTCATAATTCTTTCATCATTTACTCACTCTTATGTCTAGGGTTGCCAACCTTCTACCACCTAAATACAGGACAGGAGTGCAACGGTTAAAAATGTCCATGCTTGTTTACATATAAAAACAGTTAAATACCAGCGAGGACGGATGCCCAAATTGGCCCGGTTGCTAGGGAGGGTAGAGTCACATGGGGTAACCTCCTTGTGGTCGCTATAACGTGGTTCTCGCTCTCGGTGGGGCGCGTGGCGAGTTGGGCGTGGATGCCGAGGAGACTAGCGTGAAGTGTCCACGCGCACTACGTCTCCGCGGTAACGCACTCAACAAGCCACGTGATAAGATGCGCGAATTGACGGTCTCAGACGCGGAGGCAACTGAGATTCGGCCACTGCCACCAAGATTGAGGCGAGTCACTACGCCACCACGAGAACTTAGAGCGCATTGGGAATTGGGCGTTACAAATTGAGGAGAAGTTTAAAGAAAGGGCTTTCCAATTAAAGTTGGGGCCATCAGTTTGTAGACATGCTGCAGATATCTCTCCGTCATATAGCTGAGCCTCTCTTCCAGAACAAGTACTGACATATGCAATGAAATGTAATGTCATGTCTTGAATAGGTGCGTTGCATTCGAATGCGGTGTGTTTGACAAAAATTCTTCTGCATTTGACAGAAAACACAACATGTGCTGATTGTCATGTATCTTTCCCCCCAGCCATTTCTGTCAAGTGTAACATAGCAACAGCGATATCTCAAACAACTCGTACATAAAAGTGTATGTTTCAGGTCCATTTCTCTCACTTATCTAGAGCACTACACATGCGTCAAGCGCTAGGAAGTGGAATCAAGCTTGAAATCATGCCTAGAGACTGCAGTGACAAGATGTACAGTGAATAAGGACTTATATTTTGGTCTGTTCTCACCCAAAACTCTTTTGAATGCTTCAGAAGACATCAATGAAACTACTTGAGTCTTATGGATTAATCTTGTGCTGCCTTTATATGCTTCTTGCAGCTTGAAAATGTAGTTACCATTCACTTCATCATATCTCCATTAAAATATCTTTCTTTGTGTTCTTTCGAAGACAGAAAGTCACATGAGTTTAAGACAACATAAAGAATCCATTTTCATTTTTGGGTGAACTTTTCCTTTTAGCTTTATATATACAGTGGAAGAAGCTGAATGTTTTTCTTCTGTAGCACCAAAGCCTGTGTTTATACTACGTGCTACGAGTTTTAAAACGTGTTCACTTTAACTGTTGAACTTTTCAAGGAGCCCTTTCACTTCTGGCAACAAGTTACCTGATCTGGTTTAATAAATACCAAAATCTCTCTCCACACATTTGTCTTTGTGAAGTGAAAAATGCATACTTTTGAACAACTACAAAGAGACCACTTTTAAGATAACTTGGCTAGCTACAATCTCCTCAGCCAGCATGGATGATTGTAAATAAAGAAGTCTACGTCCAAACCACTTCCACCATTAGTTTAACCAATCATCAACGCTCTTGACTAGCCGAGTTCTCCCCAGTCAAGAATTTCAGAGATATGTGCGAACAGGAGAAATATAACCAAACGAACACCTTAGCAGAACAAAAACATTAACACCCTTAACATAGAGGCTTCTAGCTACACAAGCTTGATTTTGTGCATTGTTGCGTTCCAAAATGTGTCAGACAACTCTAGTACGTGCTGCATTTTCAATGTAGCCACAAGGGGCGTATGACAGGGCAGAGGACGGGGCCCGCATCCCGGCCCCTAATCGGGCTAATCAAGCCTCAGAGAGGGATAAAGGCCGACTGGAGATGGCAGTGGGACAGAGAGAGAGATTTACGGGCAGCTGTCCGACACCTTTGTGTGTTTGTCTTTTTGTTTAAGTTCCATATTAAACTATTATTTATATTGTCAAGCCGGTTCTCGCCTCCTCCTTTCCGTTAAATACCTTTACACTGGTGCCGTAATTTCGGAAGGAGGAGGGATGCGCTGTAGTAGAGTCTATCTACCCCAACGGAGCAGACGTGGCCATCCGCCGGAGGACGGAGGAGTCCAGCCGCCTGAGAGCGGACAAACGGCCACCGACCGCGAAGGGAGAAAGGGGCTCCTAACTGACCGCCTGGAGCGGCCAAGGCCACTGCCAGGAGTGGGGAGACCCCTACCAGCCGCTGAAATGTGCCGGGGTCTGAAACCGCAGACTGCGAGCGGGGAGGTGCTCCTGGCCGACCACCTGGAGTGGGAGAACCTATGCCAGGGATGGGGGAGACCCCTTCTATTTCCCGAGAATGCGGTGGGGCGTTCTGTCCGCCAGGGGCCGAGGCACTACCTCCGATCCGTCCGTGGAGGCACTGCTGTCATCCGTTGGAGGTTGGAGGAGTGGCTGAGGAACAAGCTACGGCATATTGGAGAACCGGCGAGTAAGTGTTTTACAGCACAAACATTTGAAGTTTACTCTATCGCCTCCTTGAGTACTGAGGAAAGTTACCAGGACAGTAACGGAATAACGCACGTTCTGTTATGTTCAACAGAACCATGCTGGCCAAGAGCTCACATTTGCATACACACTTCACTGGCCTTAAGTATTTTCTGGCCCTAGTCTTTACTATTAAACCATCTGCCTCCGTTCTGGTCTGTAAAATGGACTTTTCACAATCCAGTCAATTCCCTAGGGATACAATCAAGTCCTGCCCTACATTTGTTCTCATTGAATATCCTGTTCCATTTGAAAACACATCCTATTCCAGAAGTAAAACAGGTTGCAATTGGCATTTCCCATCGACTTAAACAACTCCGTTCTGTTGTCATTCGTTCACAGATGCCAAGATGAATCTCAACGCATTCAGGGGCTTCCAACATGCAAGTCATTCATTCTGAGCGAATGTCTCCGGATCGCTCGCTCGCTCACGCAGTGAGGCACTTAACGCGGTCTGGCCCTGACAGCAGAGTAACAGGATAATCGATTGTATTGATTATTGAACAAGCCTTGGCTGAGCCGCATCAATCACTCCTCTGCGCCTTTAAATACCTCAGACTGAAGGAGAATTGTGCCAGAGCGTTATGATACACAAGCCTTTTTTAGTCTGTCCCTGAACATCTTTCCAAAGCAAATCCAATTTTCCAACACTTTGTTTGTCTCATGAAGGCGAACAAGTGATGATGATCATTTTTGAGCGAACTTGGGTCACCTTTGAATCTACGAGGTTCGGTTTTCCCCCATTATACCGTGGTATATAGCTTTCTGTTTGCTCATCATTTTATGTGTGGGGTTTTAAGCAGCCAATTCCCTTTCCAGAGGACCTTTGTAACAACACGATGAATAGCCAATCAGCTCACCCACCCTGCTGTTGGGTTTTCCATTCAACACCAAACCACAGCTTTGTCCCTCAGTTTACAGTGCACACAAAGTGGCACTTCACACCAATTCACTGTCCATCCGTCCACCCTTCTACTCTTTCGGCCATATTCACAGGACAATAGAAAACCCTGACCCCGTCCTGCTAACAGTGCCAAACAGGTCAATGTCAAGAGTTCCTAAACGTCCATCATGCTGCATAATTGCAAAAAATAAGATTGCAACACTCCCCACTCACAACTCGTGACTAGTTTGCAAGCGTCTGTCCTCTCTGAGTGAAATATGAGAAGAAATTGAGACAGGAGCATATAAGAACTCGGGCGATGGTGTTGCCTGTCTGGAATATGCAAAAGGCTGTTGCTGACCACAGACATGGAGCACAAAATTCATGAATTAAAAAGATGGCTCCCTTTCAATTCCTGACTGCACTGCAAAAATGATTTTCTTATTGAGTATGTTAATCTTGTTTTTCCATTTAAAAATATAAAAAACATATTTAATCAAGATAAATTGACTTGATATTTTGTAGTGTTTTAAAGAAATCGACCGAAATTTAGTTGCAGTAATGCTCATGACAAGAAAACAAAACTAAGAAAAAACTTGATTCAAAGGAAGACAAGTATGTTTTTCCATCCCCACTGGAAATTAGTATTTTCTTGTTATGAGAATAAATCCCACCAAACTTTGTTATACTTCTCTGAAAAAAGACTTTTATTTTTTTTACGATGTTAGAATTGAAATTGAATGAAAATTCTGAGCGATTGGATGATGGATATGATATATTGATGGATGGATGGATGGATGGATGTTAGAAATGATGGATGAATAGATGGTAGATATGATGAATGGATGGTTAGATATGATTGATGGATGGATGGTTAGATATGATTGATGGATGGATGATGGTTAGATATGATGGACGGATGGATGGGTGTGTGGGTAGGTGGATGGATGGATGGATGGATGGATGGATGGATGGATTGTATGGATTGATGGATTGATGGTTGGTTGGATGCATGGATGGATGGTTAGATTGTTTGGATTAATGGATGGATGGATGGATGGATGGATGGATGGATGGATGGATAGATTGTTTGGATTGATGGATTGATGGTTGGTTGGATGGATGGATTGATGGATTGATGGTTGGTTGGATGGATGGATGGATGGATGGATGGATAGATTGTTTGGATTGATGGATTGATGGTTGGTTGGATGGATGGTTAGATTGTTTGGATTGATGGATTGATGGTTGGTTGGATGGATGGATGGATGGATGGATGGATGGATAGATTGTTTGGATTGATGGATTGATGGTTGGTTGGATGGATGGATTGATGGATTGATGGATTGATGGTTGGTTGGATGGATGGTTAGATTGTTTGGATTGATGGATTGATGGTTGGTTGGATGGATGGTTAGATATGATGCATAAATGCATGGAAGAAAAATACATGTAAATCAGATTAAAAGCATTGTGCAAGTTTATTTTCATAAGAATTTTTTGACAGCTGGAGTTTTAATAGTCTTGGCCCATTTTAACATTCCATCAATTTAAGTTTACAGGATTCTTGATCAAATGCTTTGGAAAATATGATCCGTTTGACAAGATATAGCACACAAAAGCCACAATCATACGAATCTGTTTAAGTTCGAGAAGTCTGTTTTCCATTTCCTTCTTTTCTTTAAAACAAAAAACTCAAATCTGGGTTACAGTGAGGAACTTACAATGGAAGTGAATGGGGCCAATCTGTAAACGTTAAAATACATCAAATCTAATATGAATCATTTTTTTTATTTTAAGTATAATTTTGTAAAGCTACATTTGAATTACGAATACAAACGCCAATGCTTGACAATAAAACGTATTTTTCTACAAGCTAATTTAAAGTAAACATTTTACATTAATTTCAGTTCAATTGCTGGAAATAATCTGCCAATCGTTTCTGAATGGCCGCAGCCGTTACCCCTCCTCTGTATTCCTCTGAGCTACGGTAGAAGACTGGAACTGGAGGGCTCACGTACAGTGCTGGCAGTGCCAACAGTTGGAACTGGCCAATTCCAGTCGGACTTCCCACTGGGGGCAAGGAGTGGTTAAGATGGAAAGTGACCTATTCGCATGGCTGCATCATTACGGAAGATTTCACACCTTACAAATGAAAGACTCTGACTGGGTTGAGGATAAATAAAAATAGCAAAGACAGCTTTAGGATTTGAGAGACAACAGAAGGCCAAAGGAATGAATGAAGACCGTATGTTGAATCCCTGAATTTTGCCATCATCCGAGTTTTATGATGGATGCATAATCTCTCAGTCTTGACAGATAGAGAGGGTGTGAAGCTTGGACAGGTGACATTATTTTTCAATGCAGGCGGACATGCTTTATTGCAGTGCAGACAAGGAGACGTGTAGGTTAAACTAAGGTGGACACACGTATATTCCAAGCATAGAAAGTGATTTAGCAATGCTGCAACAAGCCTGTCAGGGTTCATGAAGCTCAAATGGTAGAATATGGCACTAACAATGCTGAAGGTCAAGCAACTGATTAACGGTGAATATGTAAAGTGCACTGTTAGTTGCTTTGGACAAATGCCACATTCATAAATGTAAAAAACACAGTGAAGTCATTTTATAAGCTAGAAATCAGTGAGCTGAGCATCTAAAACTGAAATGCATTAATTAGGTTCTGTTAATGCAACAAAACAAGTAAAAACAAGTTGCCAATGGGTTGAGAATAATACATACAGTATATAAGAGCTCGTTATAATACAGTATATACATGATCTACTGAACGACTGCAGATAATGTATAGTTAAAAAGGCGTTACATGGGGGTCTGGGGTAGCTCAGCGAGTAAAGACGCTGACTATCACACCTGGAGTCACGAGTTTGAATCCAGGGCGTGCTGAGTGACTCCAGCCAGGTCTCCTAAGCAACCAAATTGGCCCGGTTGCTAGGGAGGGTAGAGTCACATGGGGTAACCTCCTCGTGGTCGCTATAATGTGGTTCTCACTCTCGGTGGGGCGCGTGGCGAGTTGTGCGTGGATGCCGCTGAGAATAGCGTGAAGCCTCCACACGCGCTACGTCTCCGTGGTAACGCACTAAACAAGCCACGTGATAAGATGCGCGGAGTGACAGTCTCAGACGCGGAGGCAACTGAGATTTGTCCGCCGCCACCCGGATTGAGGCGAGTCACGAGGACTTAGAGCGCATTGGGAATTGGCCGTTCCAAATTGGGGAGAAAAAGGGGAGAAACATAATAAAAAAAGGTCTGATTCACACCCAAATCTGATCGATTTGCTTCAAAAGACATTTCATGCTGCATTTATGTCATTTTTAGAGCTTGAAAGTTTTGGACCCCATTGACTTGCATTGTACGGATATAAACACATCATATCTCGATCCAAACACCTATAAGGTTAAAGTAGGTGATGCATGTTTGTGTGAACTACCCCTTAAAGACAAGAAAACCAGCCAGGAACTTTATGCAATGCTGGTCTTTTCAGCAAGGACATTCTCAAACAAAGGTCTTGTTTCTAATCTTTTATATTAATAGATCCCACACACCTTGCATTATGTTGCTGATGCAGCTTGTAGGGGACACAAAAGTATGCGAGTCAGTTTAAACAAATGCTTATAGTTGGTGACCGCGGTTCTCACGGGAGGAGGGTAAGTAGATATTAGCCCACTGCAGATGTTCAAGTGTGTGTGTTTGTGATTTAGGGGAGTTTTATTCCACTCTCTCATAAGAGTGCAGAGAGATTCGGGGCTGTAACAGTGGGGGACGGTTCTCGGCACTCGGTGGGGGATCTTTGAAACCACAAGGGCATTAGCGTTCTCTCGGTGTGCTCATATAAATGGCAGTTAATAATGTCTCTCAGTATAAACTCACAGAAACCCACTTTCTCAGTTACTACAGCATGTGTTGTCTTTAAAGGGCAGGATGAGAATTTAAAAAAAGTATAGTTCACCCAAACATGAAAATGTCATCATCATTTACTCACCCTCATGTCATTCCAAACCTACATGACCTACTTTCTTCTGTGAAGCCAGAAGTCATGCAATAGACTTTGTGTGAGGAATAAACCAAAACTGAATTGGTTATCCACTGAAAATTGTGTTCTCTGCCGTAACTCTCACAGCACGTCTAATCTCGAGGTTTGAGTACAGTTAGGGGCTGTTCGTCGTGTTGTCTTTGCATTAAAAAAATGTCGACGTGGCGATTATGAGGGTAAATTGGTCACTTTAGGGCTTTAACAATTATGACAATAAACTGTAAGACCAATTGTCATACTTCTTTACGTGTTTATATGCTTCAAACACCTTAAGAAGCCCTTAAAGGGATAGTTCACTATTTAGTCACCTTTTATTTATTTAGTCACCGTTCATCATTTAGTCACCCTCATGCCATCCCAGATGTGTAACACTTTCTTTCATCTGCTCAACACAAACTAAGGTTTTTAGTAGAATATCTCAGCTCTGTAGGTCCATATAATGCAAGTGAACGGAGGCCAGAACTTTGAAGCTCCAAAAAGCACATAAAGGCAGCATAAAAGTAATCCACACAGCTCCAGTGGTTCAATATTGTTTTCTGAAGCTCTATGTTAAGTGTGGGTGAGAAACAGATCAATATTGAAGTCCTTTTTTACTATAAATTAACACTTTCACCAGCACTTCCTATGCGTGTTCACGAGAGGGTTGAACCGAGTTCTTTTCTTTCTGTTTTTCTGCCGGTTCACATTCTTCGTGCATATCGTCACCTACTGGGCAGGGGGGGAGAAAGAAAAAAAGGGAGCGATAAAGCAAAGGGCCCAACAGCCTAGAAGTTGACGATATACATGAAGAAGAATTATTCTCATGAACGTGTTAAGGAGGGCTGTTTGAAAAAAGGACTTAAATATTGATCTATTTCTCATCCACACGTATCATATCGCTTCTGAAGACATGGATTAAACCACTGGAGTCATTTCGGAGTACTTTTATGCTGCCTTTATGTGCTTTTTGGAGCTTCAAAGTTCTGGCCTCCGTTCACTTGCATTATATGGACCAACAGAGCTGAAAAATTCTTCTTAAAATCCTCATTTGTGTTCAGCAGAAGAAAGTCAGTCACATCTGGAATGGCATGAGGGCGAGTAAACGATGAGAGACTATCTTCTCTCTTCAGGAGTGCTCTGAATGTGGTCCGCCCTGCGGCTCATTGAGACGGTCGAACAATAAAATGCAATAAAATTACCAAATGTAAACTTTATGGCATTTCTATATCCGCTTATGAGAACATAACATGACATGAGCCATAAATGAGCAACATTTCAGCAATAAAACACCACATTAATGAGTGTTTTTCCAAAGCATCCCATATAAAACCAACGAGCCTTAAATGAACGGTGAGGAAAAGAAGAACCTTGATTTCCTTTGCAGTGTCAATAGCT
>JAVLUX010000007.1:45057500-45077500 GCA_032164185.1 Moxostoma hubbsi
TAACACTCTTCTCCATGTTTTGATCATTATTTAATGAATTAATGCTGCCAATTACAATAGAAAAGTAACACGAACATCTCTTATAAAATTCTGTTTACCGCCCGCTATCCTCGGGCGTTACTAGCGCAATGTCATTGAATAGCACAGAGTTTTGTGAATGAAGCGCAATATATAATGAGCCTAATTTGCATGGAACGGAAAGACAATAACTAGGGGCGCATTTTTTAGAATGAGTACGAGAACCAATACTTCATTTTCGGTACTTGCCGATAATGATACCTGCTTTTTTATTGTTATTTAAATTGAGCTTTTATTTTGACGGGAGCTTTTATTTTGAAGCACTTCTCCGTTCCTTTGTGGGGTTTTTGACGGTAGCGTCTCACTTCCAGAAAAGCCGGTTTCTACATGGCCCAGTGTGATTATTATACTGCAAAAGGCTGCTGTTGCGTTTAATTAACATGTAGTCTGCATATGACTCGCGCTACAGAATGAATGAACACTTTGCTCGCTGTCATCTGCTACAAAAAGAGCGTGTGATGCTCATGATGGTGTTTTCTGTGTATGATTCAATGATGTATTTATGTCAGCACATCACCGACTCTACACATTCACAAGCGCTCACATTTGAAGCACGCAGCACATGCAAACTATATATTTATCTCATTAAATCTCAGCCTTTGTGGTTTAATAATCACACTAGGACACGACGTGATTTTTATTTGTCCGCTGAATGCTTAAGGACATTCAGATGGTATCGGTTTTTGGTATCTGAGCATTTTCACGAGCACGAGTACAAGTACGCGAGTGCGGTATCAAACCCGATTCCGATACCAGCATCAGGACATCCGTTGCAATAACATCATTTAACTTCTCAAGTTGCAGCACTATTTCTGCATTGATTTTGGGTGGTTAGTGAACGAGACGCAGATTTATGCACTGAAATATCGCGCACAAAAGTGAAGCCACTGTTTAGCGAATTTTCCTCCATCTTCTGAAAGTCAACTGACAAATAGGCCGGCTTACTTACAGCTGTCTCTGTGCATTCAACTGGTACAGGAGGAAGTGTTTTCACTTTAATAAAAGATGGAAAAGTTTATAAGCTAAGGACTTAGGGCCAAAACATGGGCCATTATCAGCCCATGTTTTAAGTGTTTCCTGAGTGCTGCTGTTCGTTTTTTCCAGGTGTTTCTATAAAGTGCCCGTTCACACACATCTGCGCTGTTTCGTGATTATTTCAAAATGCATCTCCTGTGGACTTGCATCCATTCTTAGCATCTCATTTTTAATTCACATTGTTATCTATGGCGCGACCTCCCCGCTGAGCATGCTAACGATGTATTAGCAGCAGCATGGAGCCATTGAAGAGAGAGAGAGAGAGAGTGTGTGTGTGTGTGTGTGTGTGTGTGTGTGTGTGTGTGTGTGTGTGTGACCTCATGAAATGGCTTGATGAGTGCAGTAATGATGGTCTGGTTTGTTGGTTTTAAAGGGTTTTGGGTGCTGACCAGGCGGTCAACCAGCTAAACAAGCTAAAATAAAATAGCTTCTCAAGGCTAAAAGACC
The DNA here is from genome assembly GCA_032164185.1 of Moxostoma hubbsi. Lineage (NCBI taxonomy): Eukaryota > Metazoa > Chordata > Actinopteri > Cypriniformes > Catostomidae > Moxostoma > Moxostoma hubbsi. The sequence goes on from JAVLUX010000007.1 coordinate 45,059,061, forward strand.
AGCTAAACCATCTTAACCCTTAAATGCATGGATGTTTCAACATTATTACATACTCTGCACGTACATCTATCACAAATGGATCTACAAAATGCCCAGATTTTATAGAGAGTCTCACAAACAACCTAAAAATCCTCAACACAACCCATAGTCCAGCACACTATTTAAAGCAAATCCATCATCCGTTCAATTGTGGACAACAATACCCCATCTCAATTCCTTCTAAGCAGATGGAGGGACAGATATGAGTGTCTTCAGAAAGCTATAAGCTGAAGGACAGTGGAAGGAAGATAAATGACAGCGTGAGGGGTCAGTGTTTGGGCTTCCCAGAGGGCAACGCTGATGTGTTTCTGTAATAGCTTTGCAGTGATTTACTCCCTTCATATCAGTTAGACACTGTCTCCTTCTCGCACAACACAAGAAACCAGCACACAGTTGCACCACATCGGCCGCTATTAGGATCACAGCTTGTGAATTGACTAAACCTGCATTAGCAGAAAAGAGCCTGTTTCATGTGAGACTACAAGTGTGACATTTACAGTCACTGAAATAACTCTTATATGCCGAACGCGATGCCATTTCTCTCAAGCATGGATTCTTCTTAAATCTGGTTTACGATCACAAGATTTTTACATTTCTGAAGAAAATGAGAGTGGTGGTTGCCGTGCAAACCTCACCGCCATGTTGCTAGGGTGTTCTGGGTGGTTGCTAGGGGACTTCTGGGTGTGTTCTAGGTGGTTTCCAGGGTGTTAAATTTGCTAGGGTGTTAGATCTTCATGTATTTGCACTATTTCAGGGCTCAGTAATAAAACAGTAATAGCACACTTCCATCGCAAGCCATTTTGACATTTAATCACATGCAGGGTATGAGTAAGATATATCAACAATTATATTCTCACTAGTTAAAACGCTCATTCATGATATCAGCAATGGAAACACTTCTAGTGAACCTGGGCATTTTTAATATCAGCTACTGCCAATTGGTGATGTTTAAAAAATGATGTCATCCCTTATAGAGACATACATTCTAAAATGGAATTTTGAACTTATTTGAAATTTTGAATTTCACAATTCTACGTCATTCACTCCTGCTCAAAATGCAATTACAGAGATCTCAAATGTATGTGTTACTAGTTAATTTCTTAATTTAATTAGTTTAAAATATGTAAACATGCTGAGAAAATTATTATTTTTTTTTTTTTACAAGTTTACTCTTCTATTGGTGATACCAGGAATGGGCATTTGCACTAGTAACAATCTAATTATTAGTACCATCAATTATAATTTTTACTAGAAAGAAGTACATACTGTCAAAAATGATTTTACCTTTCCATTAATCCCTTTACACTAGTGCCAAAATTTGGGAAGGAGGAGGGATGCGCCATAGTGGAGTTCTCGCCACTACCATCCACCCCAAAGGAGCAGCTGTGGCCATCCGTCGGAGGACGGAGGAGCCTGGCTGTCTGGAAGCGGAGGAGGGGCTTCCAACCAACCGCCTGGAGCAGTTACCGCTGCCATGTGCGAGAGGAGACCCCTACCATCCACCAAAAACGCGGCGGGGCGTTCTGTCCGTCAGGGGCCGGAGGACTGCCTCCAATCCACCCGGGGAGGCACGGCTGTTGTCCGCTAGAGGGTGGAGGAATGGCCGGGGAACAAGCTGCGGCGTATCGGAGAACCGGCAACTGCCGCTCCGTGTTGGGCTTTTCCCTCTCTTTTTAAATGTTTTGTTAATTTGGCACGATCGCCATTACGGCGTGTAGGTGCCACATTTTTGTTTGTTTCCCTCCCCTTGTCCCGTCCCTCATCCAGGTAGACGGGGATAACCTGCTGGCAGACGGGATGGAAAGAACGCCCCTCACCAGGGAAAGGGGGCCTGAGATAACGAGGGAGGGCGGGCCGGGTCGTGACTCCACACACACGGCCCCTAATCAGGCTAATCAAGCCTCAGAGAGGGATAAAGGCCGACTGGAGACTGCAGTGGGACAGAGAGAGAGATTTACGGGCAGCTGTCCGACACCTGTGTGTGTGTTTGTTCTTTTTGTTTAAGTTTTGTATTAAAATATTATTTAGATCGTCAAGCTGGTTCTCGCCTCCTCCTTTCCATTAAAGTCAAGAGCTTGTTTGTGAAACCTGCATTTGGATAACTCAAGTCTGAAGAAATGTAAAGACATCTTTATGGGTCTAAACTCCTGGAGAGAAAGTCCAGTGTCTTATATCAGTCCTAGCGCGCATGCACCAACCACCTGTGTATGCGTGCACAGTTATTTGGAGTATACGTTGACAGGCTCGTGTTCAACTGTACGTAGAACTGTACGCTGAGAGTACAGAAGAATACCGATGGCTTATGGAAGTCAGCATGAACATCATAGCAAAGGTTTTACCATCAAACGTTTTATTACAAGCCAGACATTGTAGTGTTCTCTGAGCTTCAGGTATATTGTATGACTGGTGGCATAACACATGTGACTGCCTGAGCCCAATTGATCGCACTCAAAATCCGTGCATCTGATCTTTGACCTGCGACGAGACACATTCCAAGATGTCTATATGACAGCGGGGCTCATTTACCAGACTCCAGGTGGCATTGATCGTATCTATCGCCTTTAGGTAACTCGGGTCTCGTACAAGAGTACTTATGCTGCTCTAAGGCCAATGCCTTTCAAAACATTGCATTTGAGATAAACAAGCACACCTGCTCACTATCTTCCTTGACCCTTCAAGTTCAAACCCCTGTAGAATTTAAATCTGTCCAGACAGGAACACTGGCGAAAAGAGCTGCGACTTGTTCTGCTGACTTAAGCTTTACAAACTTTTTCGGATAACTTTTTGCTGAAGTGTGGAAACAACATGTGCACATCTCATTTCACACAGCCCAGACTCGAAAAATACAGTATATCGAACAGGCTCTCTAAGGTCATTAAACAGACAATTACAGCTAATTATGTTGTGTGTCATAATAAAGCTACACAGTACATTACATGCAACTACAAAATGCATTCTCTAGGGTGGGGGTGGGTGCAGTTTTTGAACTGTACAGAGATGATGCAGGAAATAATGCATTTATTAACTAGACACAACGCAACAAGTCAATGTACAATCAAATGTACACTAGAATTAACTCTTGCATGACTATAAGTCTGTTATTTCAGCTGTAAAGTTGTCTAATTGACCCTTTTAGCGGTGGAACTACTTTTCTAGGTGGATTAGCTTTTGGTTAAGGATTTAAGGATATTTCGTTTATCCATCTCGTGCAAGTTGTACCAGCTCATGATCAAAAGAGTATACTTTGGGGGGCCTGGGTAGTTAAGCGAGTGATGCTGACTACCACCCGTGGAGTCGCAAGTTCGAATCCAGGGTGTGCTGAGTGCCTCCAGTCAGGTCTCCTAAGCAACCAAATTGGCCCGGTTGCTAGGGAGGGTAGAGTCACATGGGATAACCTCCTCATGGTCGCTATAATGTGGTTCTCGCTCTCGGTGGGGCGCGTGGTGAGTTGTGCATGGATGCCTCGGAGAATAGCGTGAAGCCTCCACAGGTGCTATGTCTCCGCGGTAACGCACTAAACAAGTCACATGATAAGATGCGCAGATTGACGGACTCAGACGTGGAGGCAACTGAGATTCGTCCTCCACCACCAGGAGTGAGGCGAGTCACTACGCCACCACGAGGATATAGAGCGCATTGGGAATTGGGCGTCCCAAATTGGAGAGAAAAAAAGAGCAATGGCTTGCCCCATAGACTTCCATTGTAAGTGTAATACTGTTAGCATGGTTTGCGCTTGTTTATACAAACCGAGAGACATACAGTATAAAAATAGTTTTCAGTGGTAATTGAAAGCGTATCACTAATGCTGTCTATACAGATAAACCTGGATCATTTCTTTAAGAATCTGAGCTGTCAGTCCATACATCCCAGGATAAATTCTAGTTAGGTCAAACAATGAAGGGCAGGTCTGCTATACTCCCCTCTAGCAACAAAACAAGACGTTCTTTGCAAGCGCTTTTCATGTGGAGTTCAAAGTGGCAAATCATGTAAATGCGGCTTCACGATTGCTGTAGCAAAGTGGATAACCACTATTAATATTGCGAAGGATGAGGGTTTAAGAGAATGCAATTGCAATGAAAACGCAAACTACAAGGTATTTCAATTAGTTAACCTTCCACTTAGACTTTGGGAAATGTTAAATGTTACTTGAATTTGTGCTATTTTAGTGCATTTCTACATAGTGTGGAAGGCTTTGCTTGGAAACTGTTAATAAAGCGTTAACGTTAAACTAAATACATTTTGACAAGAAAAGAAGTATATAGAGTATAGATTCTGCACTTTCTAACTCTGCGATTAATTGCGATTAACTATAAAAAAAAAATCTTATAATCAACTGACAGCAAATATATACATATATATATATGAATACAATTATTATAAATAATTCAAGAAATAATTTCAGTATGTTGTGAGGCCAAAATATATCAATTTATATATTCAACACTTGTAAAAATATGATGTCAAAAATAATAATTTATTAATCACTGTTGCTGGAAAATAAGGGCATATGATGCAAAACGGTACTGATTTGTTTATCATTTTAAACCTATTCAAACTGAAGCTTCAACCCAAGCTAGCACAAGTCAAATTTCAACAAAACATCACCTAGGGAAAACTGTTAGATAACAATACCTTTGTGACCAGGGCTGTAACCACCATAGACATTGAGGGGGACATGTTCCACCCAATATTCATAACAGTGGTCTACTGATATGGGTTTTTTACATTTACATTTATGTATTTGGCTGACGCTTTTATCCAAAGTGACTTACAGTGCACTTATTACAGGGACAATCCCCCCCGGAGCAACCTGGAGTTAAGTGCCTTACTCAAGGACACAATGGTGGTGGCTGTGGGGATCAAACCAGCAACCTTCTGCTTACCAGTTATGTGCTTTAGCCCACTACGCCACCACTCCTTTTTACTGTGCATGGTTGTTATTAAATTATTACATTTGGTCCAATCCTGAATATGTGCTTACATCATTGTTTGTGACACATTTACATCAGCAGAAATCAGGTGAAATTGCAAAACAACCATGTTAAAAATATCAGAGAATCCCAAATGTTTACGTTTGCAAGACATGTAAACACCAACACATATTCCACATCAATGGAATACAATCAACATCGTAAGTGCTGGCCTGATAAAGTGACATTTCAATTTAACAATTAAAAAATATATATTATGACACCAAATAAGCAACATATTATGATCCGGACCTTTTCTAGGAAGGAAACGTAGAGACCGGACCTCTTGAAAGTTTAATTGAGTACCCCTGGAACAGAAGTTAAGAGGCTTGTATTGCCCTGCTGCTCTTGTTTAATTCCATCCTGAAATAGTATTGATTCTAGCCTGTCCTACATCCTGAAATTAGCATTCAAGTGGGGTTTTTGGCTCCTCTTCTATATATCTGTGTTCCAGATCTTCAGTAGAGCTTGTAAAAGAAAAACAATAGATCAGATTCTACAATCAATATGTTGACATTAAAGAAGTATTCACTGGTTTCACCTAAACTTTTTGGCGAAGTTTGTGCAAAGTATGTGTTTGCTACTGCGGCACAAAATCAGAGTGAGGACTGACAACTTGACTAGTCGTGAAATGAAAGCAAGTAGCAGTCCAGTGAGAGTGTGGTGGGGGTGTTGAGGTCCAGTGGTCAGGAGCTACTGTCATAATTGGCACTCAAAATTCAATTCTCAGATTCTTCATTGCTTCAAGAGAGGATTGGTTGTGTTTGTTTTTTTTTTTTGTTTTTTTTTTAGCTTGTTACTAAGAGTGTTACGTATATTTATGTTTCGTAGATACACCAAGTGATTTCAGTCCTGTTCCTTTAAATATGCCTGCTGTTTATCTCGTGCAAGTACCTGAACAACCCTTTTAACCTTATGTCCCTCCAAGGGGACTGTAAAATGTTTGTGACACTGTGAATGTTATTCTGTTCAATAAATTCCACCAGCTGGGGTTGTGTGGCAATACAGATGCTGGTTATGTCATTTTCTAGTTGTTGAGAACATTTCAATGTCCTGGAAATGAACAGAGGTGGTTGGGGGTGTCAAGGATTGAATCATTTAGGAGAGAAAAATACGTATTTCTTCTGGCAACAACAATGACTAAGGGTAAATAAATTGGTAAAGTTAGTCAAAACTTTAATGTTGGCATAGACAGACGGATACTCTAGATAGATAGATAGATAGATAGATAGATAGATAGATAGATAGATAGATAGATAGATAGACAGATAGACAGACAGACAGACAGACATGATAGATAGATAGATAGATAGATAGATAGATAGATAGACAGACCAATGGTGGATGGATGGATAGACTGATGGATGGACAGACAGACAGACAGACAGACAGACAGACAGACAGATAGACAGATAGATAGATAGATAGATAGATAGATAGATAGATAGATAGATAGATAGATAGATAGATAGATAGATAGATAGATAGATAGACAGACAGACAGACAGACAGACAGACAGACAGACAGACAGACAGACAGACAGATAGATAGACCAATGGTGGATGGATGGATAGACTGATGAATGGACAGACAGACAGACAGACAGACAGACAGACAGACAGACAGACAGACAGACAGACAGACAGATAGATAGATAGATAGATAGATAGATAGATAGATAGATAGATAGATAGATAGATAGATAGATAGATAGATAGATAGATAGATAGATAGATAGATAGATAGATAGATAGATAGATAGATAGATAGATAGATAGATAGATAGACATACAGACAGATAGATAGATAGATAGATAGATAGATAGATAGATAGACAGACAGACAGACAGACAGACAGATAGATAGATAGATAGATGAAAAAGACAGACAGATAGATAGACAGACAGATAGACAAACAGATAGAAGATAGATAGATAGATAGATAGATAGATAGATAGATAGATAGATAGATAGATAGATAGATAGATAGATAGATAGACCGACAGATAGATAGATAGACAGACAGACAGATAGATAGATGTGGCTCTTTGACTTTCCAGTTTCAATGATCTGATAAAAGGTCACTGATAAAAATTAAAGCCTAGATATCTATACCAAAAAATAACACATTCTGAACGGCCAACGGAAATTCACAGACAATATATGGATTGATACGCATGATTTAATAAAAAGCCTTTTAGATTTAAACACACAAGCTATTGCTATTGACTACCTTGCTGAAAAGTCTGTCTATATTCTCAGGCTGTTTTTTTCTTCTTCATTTTTTAGCAGTGTAACACTTGACAAAACTAGTCGAAGAATAATTGCCTACCAGTTGCAGGGCTGGATTTGGATTGGATTGGCATACCGGTCATTTCCCCGGTGAGCCGATTCACTTCGGGGTCAATCAGGGGCGGACTGGCCATTGTGAGAACCGGGACTAAGCTGAAATGAGCTGCCGTGTTATGCAGAACGGGCCACAAAACTGCGCCGCGATATGCCGAAGGGGGCAGCGATATGCAGAAAAGGACAGCGAAACCCCCCCAACAAATTTTGGGCCAGTTTCTATGTAAAATCCTGGCCCAATTTCTCTTCCCAGTCCACCCCTGACCAGGTGTACAATATATGCACCTTCTGTATTGGGCACACCAGAATTTTAGGCAGCACAATTATGACCCACATTCTCCCTTTAGTGGGAATACATTAGCCAGACAAAACGATTGATTTAATAGCCTGAAGTGGCATCATTCTTCGAAACCGTGAGAACACCAGGGCAGAGCCAAGTACTTTACAAGTAAACAGACAAAAATAGCTTCCATTTCCACTCAAATAAGCACTCCACACAGCAGGGGTTGATGCACACACACACACACACACACACACACACACACACACAGTTGGACATCAGAAGTGCCCAGAGAAAAGCCAGCTAAAGATATAAAACATGACACAATTTTACTAAGACATTATTTTTATAAACGGTTTCGTCTCCCATCATTGAGCAACAGAGCTTGGCCCGAAATGCTCTTGTTTTGCAAGACACATCCAAAGACATGAGCTGCCTCCTCCCTAGGGCAATATATCGGCCAGTCTCCTTTATCCAGGGCAACAGTTATGACTATTCTTACTTTTGGTATTTATAACACAGACTGTGGTTAATTGGAAGGACTGTGCACCAGACTGCATTGTGCAAAGACAGTGACTTATTCAACGCCTGTATGCAATACTATTTTTCAGAGCAAGAGCATGTGAGGTCAAGAAAGTGGTTTTACTTGACCAACGTTTTGGAGATGTCTCATTTATCATTCTCACTCTATTCAATGCAAACCTGCTAGCATCTGTGTTGGAGGTGTGTAATGGTTGTCAGCTGGTAGGTAGCTGAGCAGTATGTAAACCTCACTCCCCTGGTTTCAAGAAGCACACTAGCAACTGACACTAGAGGTTGTAGCCTTTAGCCTCCTTGTTAGCAAGCCTGCCTCCCATGCCAGAGATGCCGGTTCGAATCCCGCTTGGAGTGGGTTGAGTAGGACCGGTTACAGTGGTGCCGTGACCCGGATGGGAGTGAGGTTTAGGGGGGTGAGTGTAATGGTAGCCAGCTGGTAGGTAGCTGTGTAGTGTGTAAACTTCACTCCCCTGGCCTCAAGAGGCGCACTAGAGGCTGTAAACTGCCTTTAAACTCCTCGTTAGTGCCCCCGCCTCCCATCCTAGAGACTTCGGTTCGAATCCCGTTCGGAGTGGGTTGAGCAGGACAGGTTACACTCCTACTGAGGTTGAGGTACGGGTAGTTTTAGGGGTAAGGTTAAAAGTATAACTACATATTTAATTGAATGCAGGTATTTTAAATGTATGATGCAATAATACGTATGTACATATAAAAGAACATTGCAACAAATGCTTAAGTACATAGTAGTTAAAGACACCTAATATAAAGTGGATCCAGTATTTCAATGAAAGTCTATACCAATATTTCAGAAATATGCTCAGGACAAGATCAGGCAGCTAGAATGAACGTATTAATGCATGCGATTAACGCATTTACTGTTAATATAGCACTGATGTGAAGGGTGGAGCCTTTTTAATGTGTCATTACACAAACGCACATGCCACAAACGGACACACAACAGCACCAGAGCCCTACTACCAAGCGAAGCCTAGAAGCTTAGCATAAAACAGCATAACGCAGTGGTCCCATAGACATTCTATGGGCGGTAAAGTTGACCGCTACGCTCTCTCTCATGACAGAGACGCGGAGGTTGCTATCTCAGTAAATAAAAAGAACCTCTGACAGCGCTTCCCTGTCAGTGATAATATGATGGTGAAAGGAGCTCTTATAGCTATTTGATGTACAAAACAAGCACAGATGCATACTTTTCCGCCTAGCTAAAGCACATTTTAATTAACGCAGAAGCACACCAAATCTTAACCATCACCAAAATGCAGAATGAGACGTGTTTCTCTGCAAGCGCTTTTCATGGCGAGTTCAAAGCGCCGCTCAACGCTGGCTGAGGCGAATCATGAATGCAGCTTCACGCTTGCTGTAACAAAGCAGATAGCTTTTGAGAGTTTAAGGGACTTAATGCCCATTGCAATGTAAATGCAATCTATGTGGGCTACAAGACCTACAAGACTTTGGGGGGCATTTAATGTTACTTGATCTGGTGCTATTTTAGAGCATTTCTATCTTTATACTGCAGAAGGCTTTTGTTTGGAAAATGTCAATAAGCATTATATTGTTACATATTGTTTTGCTTTCTTTCTTAAGATGGAAATAAATTAATTTTGACGAAAATAAGTATATTTAGGGTCACATTTCAGCACTTTTAAAATCTGTGAATAATCTCGATTAACTACAAAACATTATACGATTAATCGCGAAAAAAAAATTAGCTAATGACAGCACTAATATTAATGTAAATATACAGGGTGTATATGGGTGTTTCTTTAACTTGGGGCACTTTTAAAACAGTGGATTTCTAAAATTTTATTATTTCATACAATTTTTTTTATTTTATTTGTCTATTAACAATGTCCAACAGTGTATGTACATGCATCACAGGAGTTTGTCATTTTTTTTTTTTTTTTTTACATTTTATAATATTTTATATAAACAAAATACACACCTTTAAATAATATTTGACATGTTTTGCGTAATTTGAGAAAATGTGTTTGATTGGAAATGATGGCAAATATATATATCTTTTTTAAAGTGATATTAACCTTGATTTTCATTCAGTTATCACTTGGTTTACAAGTAGCTACACTAACATCTAAAAACTTAATTAGGGAAAAAAATGTTGGTGTCCTGGAGCTAACGTCACAACTGTGAAATAATATTTCACCCATTAAAAATCTGTAACCTGTCCATTTGAATGAAAATCAATCTCTGGGACATGAAAGTGCCCCAAGTTCAAGAAACATCCATTCAGTATACATAGTATGTATAATGTACTACATAGTTGGAAAGACCCAGGTCTGCTTCTTTTGTTGGTTTTGTAGTTTCATCTTTAAAGCAAACTGAAAGACCTGACTGTGACAGTCGCAGAGAAATAGCACCAAGCTCAGTTATTTAAACATATGTCCAATTCAAAGGAACATCAGTGTCTAACAGCTGGCTGCAGTTTTGCCATGAGTGTCCAGCTCGGTTTAATTTACTTGAGATCTGCAGTCTCCATTCTAGACACTGCCAGCTTTCCACAAGAGTTTGTTACTTTACTTTACAGTAGCTGCAGTGATTTATGCAGCTACTGTGAGCAGCTGGAACATTTTTTGTCATGCTGGAGCTGAACTGTCTTTTGACGGAGAGCTCTTTCACTGGCCTGTAAATCCAGAGGGGAAAAGATCAGTCCTGGGCACTGGACTGAATACATCACCCCCGAGGGCTGTCAGAGATGGAAAATCAACGTTCAGCTTGTGGGCGAGAACAAAAAAGGGAGTAAATGTCTGAAGAGGATCAATCAAGCAAATCCAAGATATGAGGAAATGAATGTCGCGTCTTTAAATATTTTGTTGTTAACTTGATTAACGTAACATAACATAATATATTAAAGGGATAGTTCACCCTCACGTTAACTAACATCTCATTTTGTGTTCAACAGACGAAAGGCAACACGCGGGTTATCTGTCCCTTTAAAGTTCTAAGCAAAAGGGCTTGTCAGTACACTGCACGATAAACTGAGCAAACTGAAACACCTTGAATTCAACAGAGAGTCAAGGGGCGTTAGAAAAAGAAAGGTTGTTATGCAATGTTACGCCTGCTCTTGCTGTACCATTCTGAGTCATTTATTTAAAAAAACTAGCACTAAAAGCAAAACTACCCCCTAAAAAGACTCTAAGGAAAGGAGTGCCAATTTAAAGGCACACAAGATGGAAAATGAAGGAAGGAAAGTGGGAGGGGAATTGACAGCTTTTTTGAAACAGGCACCAAGGGACCATTTTAAGGAAGCCATTTTTACCCTCTTCAAATGAGGGCAGAAGGAATGAAGGAACGATAAAGTAAAAAAAAAAATGACACTCAATTTCTCGAGAGACTTAAATCCTCTTTGATTGAGGGGGAGTGCTGGTGAGAAACGCTGGGTAAACGAGCGGGATTCTCAAGGGCAACAGCCGCACCATCATTTCCAGTTGACCTGTCGCACCTACTGAGACACCTGCACTGCCACGCCATGATGATGCGGTGACAGCCAGGAGATTTGTTCTGCCACAGTGATTTCGGTTCTGCCAAATTAGTATATCCACTCACAAACAGGCATGTGGGATTCTTCAGTGGTTAGATAGTGGCACGCCAGCAGAGTTGGATAGAAACGTCAAGACAGCTTTGGAAATGCATGAGGTGAATGTCACAAAACCTGTCAAGAATATGTCCCGGCTATACTTCACTCCAAAATCAGAATACATTACAAATAACACATTGCTTAAAGAAAATAAAGCCTATATGCCATTGTGACATGATTTTCCTGACAATCACGGACATTTTAACCTATTTTAGGCATAATTACCTACCGTATTGCCATAATGCAAACATAAACACACATAAATATATTTAAATACTGTCTGCATTAAAGGATGGATAGACAGATAGACATTGTGTTTACATTTTTACTGTAATACAGAAAATAAAGTAATTTTACTGTAAAACAGTAAAAATACTGCACTACGGTAAATGATGGACAGGTAGATAGATATTGCATTTAAATGAATTATTACTGTAATAGAGTAAAAATACTGCTATATGCTTATAGATGGACAGGTATTTAGATATTTCATTTAAATGAATTATTACCGTAATACAGTAAAAATATTTTATTACAGTAAAAGATGGACAGGTAGATAGATATTGTATTTAAATTAATTATTACCATAATAGAGTAAATTAATAATTTTACAGTAATACAGTAAAAATGCTGCAATACAGTAAATGATGGACAGGTAGATAGATATTTCATTTAAATGAATTATTACCGTAATAGAGTAAAGGAAGTAATAATTTTACTGTAAAACAGTAAAAATACTGCAATATAGTAAAAGATGAACAGGTAGATAGACATTGAATTTAAATGAATTATTACCGTAATAGAGTAAAGGAAGTAATAATTTTACTGTAAAACAGTAAAAATACTGCAATATAGTAAAAGATAGACAGGTATATATACATTAAATTTACATTAATTATTACCGTAATAAAGGAAGTAATAATTTTACTGTAAAACAATAAAAATACTGCAATACAGTAAAAGATGAACAGGTAGATAGACATTAAATTTACATTAATTATTACCGTAATAGAGTAAAGGAAGTAATAATTTTACTGTAAAGAGTAAAAATACTGCAATACAGTAAAGGATAGACAGGTAGATAGACATTAAATTTACATTAATTATTACCGTAATAAAGGAAGTAATAATTTTACTGTAAAACGGTAAAAATACTGCAATATAGTAAAAGATGAACAGGTAGATAGACATTGAATTTACATCAATTATTACCATAATAGAGTAAATTAAGCAATATATTTACCATAATACAGTAAAAATACTGCACTACGCTAAAAGATAGACATTTCATTTACATTAATTATAACAGTAATAAAGGAAGTAATAATTTTACTGTAATACAGTAAAAATACTGCAAAACAGTAAAAGATGAACAGGTAGATAGACATTTCATTTACATTAATTATAACAGTAATAAAGGAAGTAATAATTTTACTGTAATACAGTAAAAATACTGCAAAACAGTAAAAGATGAACAGGTAGATAGACATTGAATTTACATTAATTATTACCGTAATAGAGTAAAGGAAGTAATAATTTTACTGTAATACAGTAAAAATACTGGAATATAGTAAAAGATAGACAGGTATATATACATTAAATGATGGACAGGTAGATAGATATTTCATTTACATTAATTATTACCGTAATAAAGGAAGTAATAATTTTACTGTAAAACAGTAAAAATACTGCAATATAGTAAAAGATGAACAGGTAGATAGACATTGAATTTACATCAATTATTACCGTAATAGAATAAAGAAACATTTTTTTACTGCACTACAGTAAAAGACTGATGTAGATAGACATTGAATTTACAGCAATTTTAGGCAATTTTAAATTTTAAGCAGTTACATTTTATTGTAATACAGTAAAGAAAGCTATTTTTACTGTAATGGTAAAAGATGGATGGGTGGATAGACATTGTATTTACATACAATTTTACTGTAAGAGGGGCAGGGGCATGTGTGTGGGGGGTAATCTTCATGAAAACAGTGTCACAAAAAATGTTGGTCAACCAATTGTTAATGGTCTACAAATAGGCTTTTTGATTAAAATGAGACGGGCATGTTTTGTGAGATGCACTCATGCGTCAGTGTTATGCATGAAAACTTAAAGGCTATTTCCACATTTAAGACTGAAACACATATTAAGGCCAATGTATAGACTAAAGGTTTCTCATCTTAAAAGTCTAAAGAGGTCATTCGATTAAACGATTCTGTTATAAATACATTCAAAATGAGATTTCCATTTCCTTTGGTCTGGCATTCCTCGCTAAATTAATAAGATCTATTATGCAAGCATGATTATGGCCAGAAAAGATTAATAACACGTTGGGAAATTCATATTCTTCATGACAAGGGAACTATTACTCAAGCCCCAATTATTGCACTTTAGCTTGAGGTTCAAGTGCAATAAAGAAGGAACCATCTGCATATAACGTGCAGAATTATTATGCCAAGTATATACTATAAACATTAGGCTCTGGAGGTGACCAGCTGTGTTTAGAAGAGAGCGTTTAGAAAGATTGTATATACAATATGTAAAAGACATAGCAAATTTAGCTTGCACACTAACCTCAGTAGCCTGCAGAAAAGCAATCATGTTAATTGTTCTTGGTTGGCCGCTCCCCGCTATTGCTATTAGGCTCTTAACCATAAGGCATGATCATGATGCAGAGAAAATTACACTCCTTTTTCAAGATTAATTGAATGTACATATTTCCAACATGAATCCTTTTCTGAAGGCTGCAGCAAAAGAGAACACATGACTGACTAAGAAACCTGCTCAAGAACCTGAATACATCAGAAGTCGTAAGAGGCAACGATTCAACAAGCCTTAGACAAGTTTGGCCCTGAGGGCAACAACAGCATGCAAGGCTGAAAAGGGGAGATTAAACGAACAAAGAAAGTTTTAAAAGTAGTTTGACCCAAAAGCATTTCACTCAATTCTCTGTGGGACAGTTTCGCAACGAAGATTAAACACTGTGCTAAACCAAGAAAATCAGAGAATCAGTACTAAGGGTTGGATTTAAAGGGACAGTTCACCCAAAAATATTTATTGACCCTCATGTTATGAAGTAGAACTTGCATTATCTGTACCATTAAACGACTATCTTACCTTTGAGTTGATCTGCAACCACGCTCGGTCCGATCCTTTCTGGGACCCTCCCGTCCTCTCGCAGGTAACGATCATCCAAGAACTTGTCCGTGGCCTCAGACAGGTGAACTTTTCCAGCAAAGCCCAACTGCTCCATGAGATTGGCTAAATTGACATCATTGGACCAGACGTCGAATTTAAAACGCTTCATACCGAGAATCCCACAAAGTACAGTGCCCGTGTGCACGCCCACACGCATGGTTACCATCTCCTTCTTCTCCTGACAGAACTGCTCAATGGCTTGGATCATTCCAAGCCCCATCTCCACACAGCAATACGCATGGTCCTCTCGTGGTTCGGGGCAACCGGCAACGCAATAGTAACAGTCCCCAAGCGTGCTGATCTTCTCGCAACATGTAAGCTCACACAAGCGATCGAAACGGCCGAATAAATCATTAAGGAGTCCCACCAGCGCATGCGCAGACTTGTTGGCACTCATTTTGGTAAAACCGACAATATCTGCGAAGAGGATGCTTACTGGCTCCATGCGTTTCATATTGAAGGGTCTAAAAATAATCTGCCCTCGAGGTATCGACATCTTTTTGCGCTTGGCATTTTTAGGGCTCGCAGCACCGGCTATTGCAGCTCCCGTTGAGTAACGTTTAACCGAGTTGTCATTGTCGTCATCGCTTTGCTTCATGAGCTCATCCGCAACCCGACGAGGCATCACGGAGTGGATCATTCGCTCCTTCAGGGCCTTTTCGACCTCCAAGTCTTTCCCGTGCATAATGGCCTGGCCGACCTTGAGGAACGTGCTTCGTGAACGCACTTCTGACATAATAAAAAGGTGTATACCGATGATGTGGGCGCAAAGATGTAGAATGACTCTCCCAGGGATCAACCAATAAAGGGTTTCCAAATGTTCCTCGGTGAAGTGGCTCCATTCCTGACCACGAATCAAGTGCATCCAGCCAAGTGTCTCAAACAAAATGGAGTAGAGCAAGCCGAGAAGTACTGAAGCGTACAGACGAACATGGAGGAAACTGTAGAGCAACGAAAGCACTTCCATGCCAAGCGAGAAGGTGCCAACGGGAGATAAACATGGGGCCTTTGAATTTCTACTTTGGGGAGCCTCAAAAGTTACGTTTCCGCTCTCAAAATCACTGAAGTCCCCTATATCTTCACCCATCATAGAAAGATTGTTGAAGTCGCTAAAACCTGTCGTTTGGATCTGTGGTGCAAGTGTCAGGGAGAAAGTGACCACAATTAGTAACAGTGAAGCCTGAGTGTAGCAGTGGGCGTAAAACCGCGTAAAGGTAAAGGTGAACAGGAGGCAACAGAGGAGTAGGAAAGAGGCTGTAGGCAACAAGAAGACAGTCTGTTCGCATCGATTGGCATTAACAATGAAGAACAAGCCCCACAGAAGACTGGCGGCCGCCAGGTAAAACAAAACGCATCTAAATCGCCTTTGCGTCTGCGGGAAGCAGCGCTCGCGGCAGGCCTCCTCCAGAATGTTTGAATCAAACTTGGGGTTCCAAAAGTGCCCGGCTGACCTCTCAAACAGCTGTGGCATTTTCCTTTGAGTCCGCAGGCCTTTGATAGCCGGTTTGCGGATGCCAGACTCGCCTGAGCTACAACTAGAAGAGATGCTGTATTTGCAGTGTTTGGAGCCCCCTAGAATGCTGCACATAGCGCTGGTGCCCAAACTACCACGCTGCTGTTTGTGTGGTTTGGTACCACTGATGCGCACGGATGCAGCGCCATCACCACTAGAGTCGCAGCTCACTTCACTGTTGTGAAGCAGCAGTTGTTGATGTTGAGGAGAAGCCATGATACTTCAATCAGACTTGAGCCGGGATGAAAGTAAAAATGGTAAAAATAAGCTGCTTGGATGGGGAAAAAAATGGAAGTTGGGCCAGATCGAACGTCTTTATGGTGAAAAGTTAATTTGTGTATTTAGACAGTTCCAGCATTTTAGGTTGGTTATTTCATCTCATGACGTCAATTGCACATTCCTCTACTCTTCTATCCTTACTTGGCGCACTTGGGTCAGAGAGGTTTATCCAAAGCGCATGGAATCTTATAACTTATTACAAGTCAATTGAAATGTTCTCTACTGATGAATCAGCAACATTATATAATTACACCACAGACTTTAAGACTCGCCAAGATTTTTTGTTTTGACTCCCTAAAGGACGTCATAACTCCTTTTAATCCATTATATTGCCCAATTGCCCCATTCTTCCTATAAATGAGCCATTAGATTAAACAATTGCATCTATGATACATTAGCATAGACATTTCAAGAAGTTATGGCATTTCTACTGTCCATCACAGCAATGCATAATACAACCACAAAGCACTTGATCTATTAGAAAACATCAAAATAAGTCACACTTCCAGGACAAAATGGGCATTTCAAGTCAAACTGAGTTTGAGTTTCCAAACTGAAATGCTAAGAAAAACTCAATGTATTTCCACACTAGCTACTCAGCAAGCCAAGAAATCTTCAATCCGGTCTCCTAAAAATAGACCTTCCGCTCTCTTTGTATCTCAAATCTAGAATGCGCGTTCATTGGAGACTCCGTGTCCTTTTAAATAACACAACTGTGCCGTATGACATCACTGTTAATAAAACAGAATGCAGAAGGTTTTCAATAGTGGGACCCGTTAGTTTTCTCTCAAAGGGCCTGTTTGTTAAGTATTCTTTTCAATAGAGCACCGACCTTTCCTGAGTTCCCACTCCTGATCTTGCTCTTCTATTCCAGATTAATTAACGTGCGTAACGAAATTGAAAAAATACATATTACGCATATGAATAGAGCCAAACAAACAACATCAAAACTTGTCATTCAAGATGCATAAAGGACTGCATGTCCAGTATATTCCATTTAGATCCAAACCACCCCTAAACGTCCATCAGGTGTCGGGTTAGAGTGTTTGAAATCAGATTTTGCCATGCATATCCATATGCATGTAAAACTTCTCTGCGTCACGTGAAGAATGAAATCACCTTGTTGGTCACAAAAGTCTTTTAAGTTTCCCTTCGTCTCATAGTACGATGGAAAAAGTCAACTCCAGTATCTCCATATTTACTCACAGTGCTGAAGTGGCTCTTTGGTTTCGCTTTAGGAGTCCACGGGCAGCTTTTGCGTTGAGGTCCAAACATTTCTTTATGAGCCGGTTCCCCAAATTTTCCCCAACATGACACAGCTTTGCACTCCTAATACAAGCTATTGTCTGGTGCATTTCACTGGTTTCTGGCGTGTTTTGCGCGCTGCTCAGGCGCGCAGATCTGTGACATCGGATCTCCAGCTTCTGTGTTGGCGATCCGACGGGGTGTCTGCACAAGTCCGACAGTGACGAGAATAAATAAGAGGTGGGGATAACGGGGTGCGCGCACGCTCCGGAGAGAGAGGAAAACACAAGGGTGGCGCGCACGCATTCAGATGGAGGTGGGCTGCTCACAACCCGCAGTGTGCGCGTCCGAAGCACTGACGCGCGTCACCGAGTCCTGTCAAAAGGATGGGGAAAGGGGGAGGGGGGTTCCAATCAATGTGA